>VWZQ01010190.1:669221-687516 GCA_013397015.1 Myiagra hebetior | reverse complement strand
AAAAAAAAAAAAAAGGCAGTTTACACCTCACATGTGTTTCCTGAATACATCTTCACTTGCAGAAGCAGGGAAAAAAAGAATCATTATAAAGATACAAAACTCACCTCTTAAAGTAAATTTTTTCCCAAACACCAACCAGTTTTCTTTATGAAATTTCCATCATCCAGTAACTGCCTCAGTCACTCCCTAGTCCCTGTCCTCTTACAGCCATATTAAACCAAGACTTCCCACAGTTTCCTCCATGAAACATGAAACAGACCAGTTGTGCTGGTTTTGGCTGGGGTAGAGTAGTGTTTTTTTCTTTTCAGCTGGTATGGGGTTGTGTTTTGGATTTGTGCTGAGCACTGGGTTGATAATATAGAGATGTTTTTCTTATTGCTGAGCAGGGTTTACACACAGCCACAGCCTTGTCTACTTTTTGCACTGCCTCGATGGCAAGGAGACTGGGGGTGCATCAGAGATTGGGACAGGACACAGACAGGACAGGTGACTCCCAACTGACCAAGGGGATATTCCAGACCATGTGACATCATGCTCAGGATATACAGTGTAGTGGAAGAAGGAGGAAGGGTAGGACATTTGGAGTGATGTAATTTTTCTTTCCAAGCCACTGTTATACTTGATGCGGCCCTGCCCTCCTGGCAAAGGCTGAACACCTGCCTGTCCATGGGAAGTGGTTAACAAATTCCTTTTTTTACTTTTCTTGTGTCTGAAGCTTTTGATTTCCCTCTTAAACTGTCTTTATTTCAATCCATAGGTTTTCCACCTTTTACTCTTCCAACTCACTCTCTAATTCCACTGGTGAGGGAATGAGCAAGCAGCTGTGTGTGCTTAGTTGCCAGCTTGGAGTTCAACCACAACACCAGTACTGGTGGAAAAGTACAAGGGTGGGACAATTACATGTTACCAAACAGTAAATTAGGACATTATTTTTGATTCTGTGCTATGTCACAGTTCTACTGAGTTCTGTCAAGCTAACAGATAAGGACCATTAGAAGACCGGCACAAAGGTTACATAATTTTTGACTCTTAGATACAGGATCAATGGAGAAGACCCAGAAAGAGAAAATGGTGGTAGCAGTACTGAAGGTCAGCGGGTAAGTGGCTGGGAACCACAACCACGGGCCTTTAAAACAATCGAATCATGACAAACCTATGTGCTCCAAGCTTAGAATAATATCTCATAAAATACCCCAGCTAAAGGACAAGATTGTGAGCTTACAACTCACACCATGGTAAAGATAAATATCAGCATTTAATAAAAAACAATGTATGTTGCAATTATTATTCAGCACAGAGCTTCTTCTTTTAACAAAACAACAACAACAACAGCAAAAAGGCTTTTTCCTATACAACTTGTATTTCTATGTTATTACGTTATTTCCACAAGCATTACAGAAGTACTTCTTTAGTCATTCTGGTAGTCTGAAAACTCAACTTCAACTTCCCCAAACAACTTTTCATTTTCAAATTCAACCTTCACTAGGAGAACTTCTACACTAAACATAACTGAATTCTTATACAGAATAGCAAAGTTAAAGTTAAACAACCACAACAGCTGTATTTTTGCCCTATTATTCATCTCCAAACTAATAGTATAATCATTAATTGTGACTTCTATTTATTCTACATCTTCCATAACAAAATCCTCTGAAGAAATCAGCACCAAAGCTATTTTTTTTAAACAAAAAGCTAAAAATAATTTACGTACTAGAATAATCATATATGGCTATTCTAACACCACTACTACTGAAAAAGATAGCATTAATGCAGTACCACATCTCATTTGCAATCAATTGCAATAGCTTTTCAGTAAAGTCTGCTAACACCTAACCCCTATAATAAAAACTGACACACCTTTTTCTATCTTCTAATTTATAAGAAAGCATTCCCAAAATTTGCTAATGGTGAGACTCTTCATCCTTCTTCTCAAACCTTTAATGAATATTCAGACCAAATATTCTTAGTACATACTACTAAGCCTTTCAACTCAAAAAATATGAACACACCCAAAATTCTCAGCAACCTGTTTGCTCCACTTTGATTTCTAGTAAATTCAGTAATCAAAAAAAGACATTTCATAGCACTATCACAGATGACTGACTCAAATATTTTGCATATACTGTACATCTGACCATGGCAGATATGGGGTTTTAAGATTAAAAGGAATCGATACTGATGGGTTTATCTTTTTTGATTAGCAGTAAGTACAAAAATAGTTAACTAACAGCACACCCAGTTTTATGAGCTGTAAACAGAAAAGGAGGAAGTGTGCTATGCGGTAGAAAAGAGAAAGTCAGAATTTCTTCTAAAGAAGTCCTGAAGTCATTATTTAAGCATAAATCCTATTAAAGAAAGGAGGAGTTTTTCCTGAGAAAAACCACTGTTTGAACTGCTAGATCAATCAAATGCAGATGAAGACATGGGTGAAAGTCTTTTTCTTCTTTTTCACTACCCTTCATTCCTTCCCTTGATTTCACAGGCATCACCCAGTATCTCTTTAAGTTTTTTGTTGGTTTTTTTTGTTTCCAGTGATCTGTATTAGTCATGATGGTATAGTAGCTGTAAACTTCCCACAGGTCAATGATACTGAATTCTGTGCTGCTACAAAGCAACTGATACTTTCAGTGGAACTTTTAAAGAAGTCGGTAAATAATGCATACAGTGTGTGAAACTACAGACACATTGTAAAGAATATCTGCAACAACAGTCACATTCTTTTGCCTCCAAATTACAAAAATGACCATTCTCTACATTCATCAGACTTCAAACAAATTTGAAGAAAGACTTGAAGTAATGGCCTTAGAAAGACTATAAGGTGAAAACTGAGTTTGACTAGAAACATTTTCAAGTTACACTACGTAAGAACAAGAAGGATTTTTGTGGTAAAACCCAAACTGGAGAAGCACCTTCCTGGTTAAAGATACAGAGCTCAGCATAGGCCATTCTAGGTCTATTCAGAAAACCTAAACATTGGACCAAAAAACCAACCACCACCACCACCACCAACAGCACCACTACCACCATTAAAATGGCTGGCATTCCTGCACAAACATCTCTGGCTCAGACTGATACTGGAACAGCACTCAATGCCAAAGTCTTGCCTATCTACACAGTAGAATGTTCTTCTGTGTGAAACTAAGGACAAGTAAGTATTTGAGCTATGAACAGGAACATCTCTTGATCATTCTTTGCTCACACAAAACTCAGAGATGCAAACAGCAGCTGCAATTCTATTTGTCAGTACACCAAGTTACACAGTTCACAAGCAGTACTTCCCCTTACTCCCAGTGCCCCAAAGGCTTCAGACTGACTCAGAAACATAAATGGAAGAGCTTGCAAATAGCAAAATTTTCCATCCATTGAATATATTTTCAGCACCAATATTGCAAACTCAATTCTATTTCCTAAGGACTTGTTATTTTAAAAATACTAAAATAGAAGAGATATTTGATCTCTTCTATTTTTAAAAGACCATCCAATAGACTTGTCAGCAAATTACTCTAGAGAAAGAAAGGAAAGGAAGGGAGATCCAGCACAGGGGTGTTACCTGCCATCTGGAGGGGTTTAATAAATTACACAGATTGGTGATATTTGCACCCAGAGCTCAATCACTTAAAAGGTATGTTCACCCACTTGCATTCAGTAAGTTCCAGCTGGTGACAGGAACCCCACAAAGAAATCGTAAAATACAAAAATACAAAATACAAAAATATTATTTTAGGTCTAAATTTCTTATATCCTACAAAACCCTGATGCTTCACTATTAATATAAAATACATACATTAGGCTGGAAGATGCTGAGGGAAATTGTATACAACTAATTATCTGTTGACAGACAACAGAAATTTTCAGTTCCTTGAAGTTGCAAAATAAAGCCCGAATTCTAACTAAAAATTAGATAAAAGAATGCAAAAGTAGACATACAGGATGCTAAACTGGTAGCTGGAACCAGTGGATAAACAGATGATGAGGAACATAAGTGGTTTCTGTGGCAAAGTTATGTAACAAGAAAGAACAGCGCATACCCTAAGAGAAGTTCAAGACCAAGTCATTAGAATCTTGGGGGCACCCAGTCAACACAACGACCAGAAACACCTCTAGACAGCCCTCTAGGATCATAAAAGGACTTCCAGTAGGAGATGGATGCATGTAAATCAGTTCTAGGAAAAGTGATGTTTATGTTTTACCTAGGAAGTATGCTGTAATGAATATGTATGATCACGATGGAATAAATACCCTGTTGTAAAATTTCATGACACACATTCAATTAGAGGAAAAATGCTCCAAATGTGTCCACAGCTGCAATAAAGAAAGCCTGCTTTCTAATACTTCAAATTGTGTTAGAAAGTTCATTCTTAGCCAATTTTGGTATCACTGAAGCTTTTTACCATTAAATGATTTTGGAGGAACTACATTTTGTTACAACTGGCATGATCTGACTAAAAAGTCACAGCATTTCTTCTACGTCTCTTATAAATTTGGTGCAAGACAAAAAAAGACTTGCCTGATCTGTATAAACAGAAGCACCCATGTACTTCTATTTATTAAATCACACGTGGAATCAGCGCTTAACTAGGAAAAAAAGTAAAACTTTTACAAGGAAAAAATCAAAACAGAAATTTTGGAATTTCTTCATTTTCATATTACCTATATTACTCTGACAAATAAATTTTTTATGTTTTAATAAATTTTTAATGTTCAAAAAAATGTCCACAGACTGCACATAAAAAAAAAAAAAATCTACATTCAAAATTCAAACCATTTTCACTATGGACAGGTCTCTACATTTTCCTACATCACTTCAGGAACATATTATAAAGGTAATGTTACACATGCATATATATAAGCAACTGTACGCTACATTTATGTAAATTCAGTTATTTTTTTCTCCTTCAGCTTTCAAGCTGCACATTCAATTCAGAAGCTGCCGGAAAAAATCTTTTAATGTAGTAAATGTAAAACAAACATATTCTTAAAGTAATCCAATGTCAGCTGCAGGCCAAGACGAGAAGAGTGTAAAATATTTCAATTATTGGAAGTTTTTCTTCATATTTTTGACAATTCACACACACACACATATATCTGTAGTTGCATTATGCCCAATTCTATGCCATTTATAAAAGCAGATGTGAAACTAACTGCTGCAAACATCTTAAGATGAAAATTTTATTGATTAAGACGTCTAAGTACCTCCGCTACATGAGTTTTATTCTTCGCAAAAGCAAATGGAAAAGAATTCTTTACCATGTAAGAACTATTTTTGCCATGTGTTGCGCACATGTATTCTATTTCCAGCACACTACCACCAAGCACATGAGATCAGATTATTTTTGCCAGCAGGTTTTCTCTGCCAAGGATATAAATGGCTAAGCAGGCTCAGTTCCCTCACCAATAAAGAAATCAGGTGCCACAGGCACTTAGTACTCCAGAGAAAAGCATTAACTCATACAGTGCACTGTGGCAATCTACCCCAGAAAACAGTGAAGAAAACTAGCATCCTGTCTTCACAAATCAATATGACAAATACCCACAGATGTGAAATGAGCATTTCAAATGGAGAAGACTACTCAATTTGATTTAATATTTATGGGAGAGATCTGGACCTTAGACACTGCAGTGGAAAGTCAAATGTTCAGAGGTACAGAACAGAAAGTAAAAGGAATTAAGTTCCTCAACTAAGAACGAATGCGTTTACCAGGGCCTAGCCAAATTTATCTTATCAATTTAGTATGATCAGGGCTAATCAATAATCCATAACTTCCTGTTAGAGTGATCTTCACATGGTTTTAGTCCCTTTAAAATCACAAAGTTTTAAACCATTTTACATGAATCATGGATGAGTTCTGACAAAAAAATGGATCCATGAGAATGCTTTGCTTTCTTTCAACTAAGACTTGAAGAGTGAAAATTACATGAACTAAAATAGCTAGCCTCCATAATCATGTTAAAATGGGTCTTGTATCATTAAATCATAGCATTGTTTTGGCTGGAAAAGACCTTTAAGATCATCAAATCCTATCATTCACCCAGCCCTTGTCCCTAAGTGCCATATCTACACATCTTTTAAATACCTCCAGGGATCTTGCTGGACTCAACCAATTTGTTTAGCACCCCTACTAATCCATTACAATCACAAAACCATGAAAAACTTGCTATTACAAAAAGACAGAATTCTATCTAATACAGTCCTCTGTGTTTTCCATGCAATTACATAAAACTCTATTTAAAATCTGCAAAGTTGTCTTGGAAATCCAAAAATGTATTTTTCACTATTACCAGAGTGAAATTAATTTGAAAAGATAAAGTTCCTGAATTGTTTTAATGCCACTTATGATACTAACCTAGCTCTCAAGAAATCTGAAAAAAAAAAAAAAGTGAAAAATTAAAGGTTTTCATTCTTAAATATAAACAACTTTTTCCCCATTCCAAAATTTGAAATTAAAGGCTTAAAGCAAAACCACATTGCTGATGCAGGTCTATACAGATAGTCAAACAATATTTTGTAATTCAGGAATAGATCTCAAATTCAGAATCTAATACTTAATATTCCAAGGTGCTGCAATTCCAGACTCCAAGAAAAAAATGCAGCATGTGAAGCAGTGAGAATAACAAGACTCATAAATCATCTCTCAAAGTTTGTGTAACTGCTAACCATGAAGAGTTAGAGGTACAGAAAGAATCTTTTCCCAAAACCTGTGTTTCTACCAGAAGAGTGCTAAAGGTATTTTTGGATTAAAAATAGCTAAGGAGCACCTCCCTAAATACCAAATTCTTAATTAAGAATTCACCACTGTATTCTGAAAATAGAATGGGGAAAAAGAATAACCCTCTAGGGCTGCAACACCTGTCAGAACAGGCTTAAAGTGACTTCAAGCATCCCTGTAGCAAAGCTAAAAAGGACTACAGTACCAATATAGCAATGTTGGTATTCATTACCATACAGGACATTTTTGGAACTAATCCAGCTAATGACTCCAGATTTCATTTTTCATGTCATACAAAGCCATAGTTTTGTACTGCTTGACTGCGGATAGCAGGTAAGCCCCCACTCAGTTGTCTTCTCACCGCACAGCAGGATGGAGAAATGAAAAGAACAGCAAAAGCAGTGGGGAGGGGGACCCACCTTGCACGTTGAGATAAAAGTTTAATAAGTACAAGGAGAAAAAAGATGAAAACAAATGATGCAAAAGCAGTCATTCCCCACCAGCAGACCAATGTCTCTCCAGTCCTGAGCAATGTCTATTTTGGAAAAACAACTACCCAATTTTACTGCTGAGTGTGATGTCATATGTTACGGAATATTCCCCTGCTCAACTCAAGTTGGCTGTGCCAGCTGTGTTGTGCCCCAGCCTCTTGCTTACCCTCAGCTGACTGACTGGCACAGTGAGAAGCACAGGGGACCTTGATGGTGTGCAAGCACTATACAGCGACAACTAAAACACTGTTGTTTTTTCAACACTGTTCTGGTCACCAATCTATAACACAGCACCATATGGGCTGCTACATGGAAAATGAACTCTAAACCAGGCATGCCCAGTACAAGTTTTAAAGATAAGACCACTAGTAATTAATGCATTTGTTAGTACACACATCAACCACAGAGAAAAAATCTCAAATACTTCAAAACAGTTACAGAGAGGTACAGAAATCTGAAAGCTGATATACACAAGGTTATCAGAGGACTCATCTGAACTGCCCTGTGGCTTCAAAGAGTTTAAAGTTTAGATATTCAATCAACAGTTATCTATCTTTAACACACCTGCAGGACACAGACTATAGCTTGCTTAAAGATGACAAATTATACCATACTAAGATTATTTCTGAACAGGAGAATCTCAAGAAGACTTCACTCACTTCCACAGAAACAAAACTGTTCAGATACAGCATCCTCCCCACTAGACTACCCTACCAAATCAAGACTTCAGCAGCACTGAATTCCACAGTCCTCCCATTTTGATCCACACACAAACATCAGAAGCGGTCTGGTGACAGTTATGCAGGTTTCCAGTTAAATCTTTCTTTATGACAGTCAAGTTCATCTACGCATCTCTAACATGTAAGCAATTCCAGGAATTTTTTACGTGGTGTCATGTACGCCAATAGTCTTCTAATTACATGCTTCAATAATACAAGATATAAAAGGAGGAAAAAAAAAGTGTGATGTATGTGAGTACCTATACATGAAATTCAATACAACTCCCAAGCAGTCCTAAGCAGTGCCACAAGGACTACATTCCAAAAGTCAAATCCAACTGTAACAAGGATATGAAATACAGGAATTCATCTACTTATGCAACCTAGAAAACATGGGTTTGGATAAACGTGATAGAAATAGTATAGAACAATTGTTTTTAAACCAAAAATTAAAGGCATTGCACTTGCAGCACATACATAGCCATTAAAGATACATTTCCAAGCAGCAAAAGCTGCAACAAGCCAGTGACATCACTAGACATCTGTAGACCAAACCCTTGAGAAGCATATTAAAAAAAAGTACAGAGGAAAAGCAGTTCTGATTCTTCTCTAAATATTTACGTAAAGGATTTTATATGTTTTATATCCAGAAAGCAGAGCCTCTTTATTAGAGCAAATGAGAAAACAAGTTGTTTGACTACCTACAGACATCCACCGCAGAACACAGTTTTCCCAACACTAATGTTCTGCATCCATCTGGTATCTTTTTCATTTTAATTTAGTCTGTTCTGGTAAATCCACTCCAGAAAAGATTTCACTATTTGAAAACTCATGATAAAATTATAAGTAAGGTCTGTATGTGTGTTTCTCTGTTCTAGGTACTCAGGTGAAGTACCCCAGTGAGGTACCTTTCATTGCTTCATAATCATCAAGATGTCACTTATATTTAAATTCTGGGATGTGCTGAAGGTGCATATCCCATATATTCACCATTCCTGCTTGTGTCAAGTTTGGACAGCAAGTCATTACAAATGTCTACTCTGGAGACCGCTGTCATCATTTCTGTAACAATCCAAAAGATTCAGAGCATTGTGTCAACTTCAAGCATCTCAAGAAACTTTAGAGGTTCTCCAGTTGTTCAGGATCCTACTTGATTTACTTATTTGTAAGCTATGCGGTTATATTTATTTTCATTCATTAAATGACTTTCAGTCATTTGGTTATAAAAGTCTTAGCCGTGAAGTTAGACTCCAACCCACTATTTACCATTATAAAAAGCAAGCTGTACCTCCAAAATTTTTATTCCACATAATATAAACAAGATGTAGGAAGGGAACTCAAAAACGGCCAACTATTTCCTTCAGACATTTGACTCCCTAGGTTTTCTATACAGCTACTCAAAGGACACCCTGAGCACAGCTCTTGACTGCCATACACAGAATCCAAACAAATAAATTTCTCTAATCACCAATATATTTATATTTTGTAACTACTTCTCCAGACATAACAAATTACTTTGTACGTAATATTTCAATTTAATTTCAAAATAACATTTACATTTTAGTCATTCAATTTGATCTTTTTTTCCCATGCTTTAATAATTTTTAACGGCTTTGGTAAAGTGATTCTGTTTCTTGTTACCTCCTCAGGATAAAGAACTAACCAAATACCACTACCTCAGAAATTTGTATTTTACCTAGAATTAAGCTAATATTTTAGGTGGCTTTCACTGGAAAAAATATTTCCAGAAAATACCCCATTCATTGAGTGCACTTGTTGTAATGGACTAAAAGCCTAAGAAAATGTTAAACCATTAAAACAGAAAAGATTTTTAAAATATATTTTGTAATCAGTAAGTAAAACTTATAACACCCTCACTATGCTCTCCAATAGCCAAAGATACACTTTAATTCTGCTTGTGTACTTCCCAGAACACATAAGTCAGCTGAATGACACCAAATATAGTATAGCCTTCTGTTCCTTAAAATTAGTTCTAAAGACAGATATCCATCACATAAAATAATCCCAGATTTCAAGTACCTGAAGTAGGTGCTGTATTTCCATGTAACTGTATTAGAATCCAGCCTTTGGTAAATATTATACTAGTAAAACACCAGCTTGATCAATCAAGTTAGGTAACTGTCTACAAAATGTTGATTCTGTTTGGCAAAGCTCACCACACAACCAGAGAATCAACTCAGACAGATTTGGATCTTTTTAGTAAACTTTAAGTAATATGGATCTCAACTTCAAGATGGTTTCCACTCTACTGAGGAAGGAGAAAGAATACTTGAATCATTGGAATAAATAAACCGTTACATTTCCATTTTTTATCAGATGTCACAAGCCACACAAGAGAAGGAATGGTCAGATGTTCTGTTTCATCAGCTTGAAAAAGCAAATCTCAAAATTGCATCAATCAAGGAAAAATACTGCTAAAAAAGATGACTCTCAAGCTGGAGCTCATAATTTATCTTCCACTTATGGCCTGATCTTAAATTTGTTTTTTATTTTGTGCTCCCAAATCACAGTGAGCTGCGGTCTACAGCTCATTCAAGACCAAAAAAGGGAGAAAAATGGCATGAAAATATCCACAACTAGCATCACAGCTGAATACATCCAATTACCAGAAACTTTTTTTTTTTTTTAACTTTTATGCTATGGCAATATTAGCTATGAATAAAGTTGTGTCTACTTCTACTAGACCCTTAGAAATATTTGACACAGGAGACAAGTACATGGTGGTTGGAACTACTTTCAATTCAAACTGTCTGTATTCAGTGAAAGAATGGAATTCCTCTTAGACAGAAATACAATGTTTTTATAAATTGCTCCTGGTACTAAAGGAGTCACTAAACTGAAGTTGTCATTAGAGAACTTCAAAACTAGAAGACACATAGTCTTTGATACACAAGTCTTCAGAGCACACAATGTACGACATCTAAACAGATGTCATGCACAAGTCTTAAGAAAAAGTCCTGCACCTCAAGTAAAGGATGGAAAAAAGAACAAAGCAGTTACGTATTTAGTCTTTTCTGCTAAAGTTATTCCACTTTTGCTTCTGTATCGTACTTGTTACACAGCTCTGGTCACTACTCACTCAACTGGAGAGAAATCTTCCTGAGTAGTTTTATTTTAAACCATTTTTTATACAAGTTCCTCTGAGACTTTATATAGCCAATCCACTCTCCCTTTCATAGCTCTTTAAGAATAAAGGTCTTGCCTCAATCTTACTCTGAAAAATCCATAACTGGATGTGGTAGGTTAACTTAGGCTCTCTGCCAGTTCCTCTCCTCAGTAAGATAGGGAAGAAAACACAATTAAAAGCTCATGGATCAAGATAAAGACAGGGAGATCACTCACTTGCTACCATCATGCATAAAACAGAATGGACTTAGGAAAGACAAATTTAATTTATTGCCAATAAAAGATAGTTAGTGAGAAACAAAAAACAAACTAAACCCACTTCTCCCCACTGTTCCTTCTTCCTTTTTTCCTGGCTTAACTTGATTACCAATTCCCCCACCTCTTCCCACTGCTGTGCAGAGCAAAAGGGAGGGGGAATGAGGTTTCCAATTAGACCACAACACCTCATCCCTGCCACTCTTCCTTCTGACTCTTCTTCCCTTCTCCAGCATAGGATCCTTCCCAAACAATACAGTCTTTCCCAGGACTTCCCATGGGAGACACAGTTCTTCAAGAACTTCTTCACCATGGTCCATTCCACAGGGCACAGTCCTTTGGAAACAGACTTCTCCAGCATGGGTCCCTCATGGGCCACAACTGCCAGAACATCTGGTCCTGTATAGGCTGCTCTCCACAGGTCACAGCTCTTGCCAGGAACCTGGCTGGGCTCTTCATGGGCTGCAGCTTCCATCAGGTGTGTTCACCTGCTTCAGCATGGCATTCCCCATGGCCAGCAGTGTGGATGTCTGCTCCAGATTGGTCCTCCATGAGCTCCAGGGTGACAACCTGCTTTGACATGGTCTTGTCCTTGGGCTGCAAGAGAATCTCTGCTTTGGCACCCTGCAGCACCTCCTCCCCTTCCTTGCTACTGATCTGGGTGTCTGCAGGGCTATTCCTCTTGCATTTTTTTTCTCACTCCGCTCTCATGGCTGCTGCACATGGTTTGTCACAATTTCTAATAACTATGTTATCACAGAGGTGCCGCCAGCATCACTTAAAGACTTGGCATTGGGCAGTCATGAGTCTGTTTTGAAACTGGCTGCAGCTTGCTCTGTCAACAACTCCTGGTCTCTTCTCAGAAAGGCCCATGTGAACTGAATACATTGGTTTAAAAGCTCTATTCTCAACTAGAGAATAGAGAGAATAACTCTCAGAAAGTTGAACAAATGAAAACCAAGGTCTATCATTTTCTCCAGTAAGGCATTGCAATGACCAATGAGAAGACAGATAAAATTAAATTTTACAGTTGATTAGATGCTGATTTGGAGACTTTACTGTTAAGTACAGTCCCACCCCATTTCCTATCACATTGCTTGTGCCGGCTTCCCCATCAGGAAGGAATGGATCAGTCTTTTGGAAATTAAAAAAATTAACATAGCTAGATTTTAATATTCTTACTGAAAAACTTCCAGGAAAACTTTTATTTCTATTTTTTAGCACTGAAAAATCCACTGTCATTCCAATTTCTTCAGAAATTTAGTATGTGTTGTCAGGGTAGAAGGTAGAAGAGCATTTGGAGTGAGCTGACTGAGGCACTTCCAAAAGAAAGATATTTAAACCAGTTTTCCTCACAGGGATTTTTTCTGTATGTAGACTAGAGGGTCAAACCACAATCCTAACTGCACTCTCTACTGACTTAGTTGTTCAACATGTGCTCTAGATAATCATGACAGGAATAAGTCATTCCAGAAAGACGATAACAACATTAAGCAGCAAAATCATCTGTCGAACAAATGCAAGCTGTAGAATCCAAAGGTAACAGATGACAGTGCACACACCCACAACACAGAGCTGCTGCATGGCTGACCAACCTGGCACATTTCACGTCAGTGATGCTGCTCTAGGGGAAATGAAACTGTCACTGAGCCTAACAGTCTACAGGCAGCTAACATCACTTGGAGTCTGAACACTGGTAAAAGCTTGGAACAAGAAAGAGAAAAGAACCCAGCTACAACCTTCATCAAAAGGCATTTATTTAGGGGAATGAAAGGTACATAAAGCAACAGAAATATTCAGAAGACACTAAAACAGTTTCACGTGTGATCTGAATGCTCAAGAGGGAAGAGCTGAGCAATACACAAACTCTCTTCTCAGTTTCTGGTGCAGGCATTGAAATCTGGACAACCAAATATGTTCTGGGAAAGTATACACTTTCTCCTTGCCTGTTTAACAGAGACTGCAAGAAAAAAAGAGACTACACCCACAGTAATACCTCCCTACTACCCCTGCTAGTTCTATAAAAATAAGAGTAGGTCAAGTATTTGAGACCTGTTATGAAACTCCTCTACTCCTCCATATCAAAACCCCAAAAACAAAGAAGTCTTCAAGTATCTGCTCTACCAGGCTTGTCTGCTTCATAAACTGCTGCCAGAAAAACTGCACCAGCTGGCAGCCGGGAATTAGACTTCCTATAGCCAATTTAACCCTGGAAACAAAATTCTGATGCAGACAATTTATGCCAACAGGAAAAGCATTTGGGTTGGCTTTACTCACACCACGGATTCAAATGGTGAATTTTTTCTGGCAGAGAGATTATTTCTGCTTTTCCAAGAAGCAGAATTGGCCAAGCTGCAGCAACTTTTAGGTCAAAGTGGTTTAAAGAGCTCAAATACCAAAATTTTTCAAGCTGTCTTGAAAGCCTGTTACAACAACAGCAAGAAGTTAACTGTCTATATCCTGATACGTCTCAAAGATTTTTGAAATAAGGTCTCCAAAGAACATTTTTCAAATGTGTCAAGTAAAAATTGTTCCAAAGCTTGCTCTTTGTATGCACACATTCACAAAGCAAATAACCCATCAACCTCACAACCTCTATTTCATATAGTCCAGATCACTTTGAAAAAACAATACTGAAGAGAGACTGTTTTAAACACTTACACTCTAAACAAAGTCACTACAAAAGTCTCAGAAAGTCACAGGTTCTTGTCCCAGAAAGCTCTCTTAATTCTCCCAGGCAAATCAAAATCCAGAAGCAGCATGTTCCTCTAGTCCTTCTTCTCCTTTCTGAGATACTAGGATTTTTTCTGTGTATCAACAGAGGAGGGATGGATGCAGGGAAACTGACAACAACTCACACGTGAATTTCTAAGAGAAATGATCCCTGACTGGACTTGGACAGTGAGAGTTAAGCAACTATCCTGGTTATTCAGGCACCAGAGGAACTACCCTGAATGGTAAATCAGTAGCAAGGGGTTTTATTTATTAGCATGAGTTGTAAACTGAACCAATGGACTATGGGCCGCTGAGTTACTGCCTGAGACAAATACATGAGGAGTATGTTTTTTTAATACCTTCTTGACAGGACATGAAAAGAGGGCTGGAGGTACATGACAGTACCAAGAAAAACAACAATACAATGAACAGTGAGCGAAAAGTTGGAAGGAAAAGAATATAGAAGGAATCTTTTTTTAATCACTGTAACCATCAACATAGAAAACTGTTTAAAAAGGGAAGAACATTACTTGATCTCAAATATCCATAGTTTTCAATTGCAACATATCGCATAATCCCTATTTCATGCCATCAAATACACTGATAAGAGTGGGTGGGATGGGAAAAAAACAGAAGAAAGCAGGAAACCTAGAACCATGCAGCAGTCTTCAGTTTCAGCCAAAACAATTGCCAAGGTAAAATTGTATTATAACTAGAAGTTCTATAAATATTATTTTATCTTTTATTCAAAGCCTTAGAAAACTGAACAACAAAAGCTTTAAAGGTGCGCTTTTAGAAGGTGCAATATTAGCCTGTTCAACTCGTCAGACCAAAGCCATTATCAAATACTGTCTGAAAAACCAAAAGAAGTACTCTTAAGCAATGTATTTTATTTGTACCCCTTTTTTTGATCTCATGTAGTTAAAATCAGAAGACGCTCTAAGACTGTCTCCAGAATTACCCTGATTGAGCAGGGAGGTTGGACCAGATGACCTCACTGAAGTCTCTTCCAACCTTATCCCTTCTGTGAACATACCGAAACAAAATTAGGTTTTGCAACAACTTGTGGATACTGCCTCCTCTCTTCCTCGCAGTACCATATCAGCCAACACGACTATGCATTCTTACTTCTAGAAATACCTTGAAGATGAAAAAGCCTAAAAATCTGCTCACAAGAAGTGCGTCAGCAATATCACTAATATACATATGTTAAAATTATATTAAGAATTAAAAATCAAGCTATTCAAGCTGACTACGCTTGTGTGAACACAGCACAGCCCATGACTACTTGATCACAGACACTCTACCCATGGCACACCTGCCTTATTCCATGCATAAGCCTGTGCCCTCCTCAAGACTGGAACACTGTCAGGAAATAAAAAGACCCCCCGTACAGAGTCCTCACCTGCTTTAGCTGCAGACTGGGGCAAGTATGCAGCCACAACTTACATAAGCTAGGACTGGTCACACCTTTCCACTCCAGAAAGGCCAACACTTCACTTATTTGGTTTCAGATGGAGAAAGAAAGGAGCCAAGAAGTGACTCAGTGCCAGAGCATTTCTAATGGAAGCACAAGAAGCCCTCACAGACATAATTACTCATAGACATAGTCTATGCATAATCATAGATATCCTTAACCCCAGACACGCAAGTCTTTGACTTCTGGGTGTCCCTTTTGATCAGTGCTAAAGCATTAACGAGGAACTTTCTGCACCCACGGATGTATGAAGTATTAAAAAGGAAACACAAAGAAAAGAGTAGGTAAAGACTCAAAGTGAATTTTTATGCAGAAATGGAAGAATATGATTTCTGGCACATCTCTACATTCTTTTATACAACTCCATTTTTGTCCCATTTCACCACGTGAAAATTCCATAACTTGAAATCATACCCAAATCTACATCAGTCATCAACAGAGTTTAAATCTTTTAATCATCCACAGTGTTACTTTGTGAAAAATGGTTGGATGTCATGTTTTGTGGACTAGGCCTTAGAAGGAAACAAGACACTTGGCTTGTGGCTTTCACAGATATTTGTTGATAGCTAAGGAATGGCAGGATTTAATGGTCTTGGAATTCGTTCCTCACATAAAAGGGAACTACATTCTAGGACAAAGTTTCCCAATATGCGGTCTGTAAAACATCAGATGGTGGTCCAAAAAATAATCATAAAAGTGTATTTTTAAAAGCATACATTCCCTTACATGTTAGCAAGAAAACATTACTGAGGAAATATAAAAAAATAAAAACATCCCAGGTTTAGCCTAACTAAATAGCCCTGTAAGGCATAAGAAAATGTGACATTTCACAAAATGATCCTTGCATTTTTTAAGGAAATTAAATGTTCTTGAAGCAACACATTCTCCTTTAACATTTAAGTTTGAAAACACTTTTCTTCTGTTCTACTGAATTTCCTGAGTCCCATCCAGAAAATGCCTTCTTTAGATCCAGTATGTTCCTCTCTTCATCTTATTCCCTAAGCTGTTAACCTGTTTTTTCTACATCTCACTATGCTTCTTCTATTATTATTCTCTTTAGAGACACCCATTAAAGTCATCTACTGAAGCAATCCATCCATCCACTGTGCACTTTTTGCCGATTTTCATTAAAAAAACTCTGCCTCAAGTATTCTGGTTATCACTGTTGGAACATCCTTTATTTCACTTGTTCAGCTACAGGAATTTCCTTTCTTAGGAACCTCATTTTACCCATCACTTTTTTAAAACTACAGACACCTAGTTCACACCCTATCTCAACTCTCTGGGTTAAATACCATATATAGCTACCCAGCCCTTGTATTTCAGAGTCTTCTTTTCAGGATTAATTTTCCTTCCTAATGCCCTTGTATCTTCTCTATTGCTTGATTTTTTAAGGCAGACAAACAAGCAGCAATGACTATGTTAAATCTCAATAGCAAAACAGCTCTGAAGAAACAGCTAACAATACTGGAGATACACTTGGAGCTCACAAGCACAAGAATAGTAGCATACTTTTAAATAGTCTCCCTCAAAATCATTATTTCTGCTCCCCTATTTCCAATGTACCACTACTACAAAATTCAAGCATGTCAAATAAAAAACATTGTTAAAAAAACCCAACAGCCATCTTTTTATTTCAAGAACATAACATTTAACTTGAAACAGCATTTGCATGTATTGCTCTGATACTTCATTCTTCCATCAGTTTAAAAACTAGTTTTTAAACCTTTTTTACTGAGATGACTAAAACTTAAAACTTGATTTAAAACAACATACAACCTTTAAATTAAATATGCTGATTAATACATATACATTTGACCTATGTATATGTATTACTAAGTACTGAATTGATTATTCCCTTTTTTCCAAGACAAGTATTTTCACAAGTCTCGTTAGTGACACACCATATCTGCATGAGAACAAACTAACTAAAATCAACAAAAAGAATTTTAAACGTAACTAAAAGTGCTTAGGTATGTTACATATTTAAAAAACTGGAAAAACTATTCTGCATCTAAAACTAAAAAAAATTATGTTATTTGGGGCTATCAAGCATAACTAGATAAATGATCAGAAAAGTAAAATTTCGGAACTGATCTATTTCTTGACAGTTCTATTAATATATTAGAAACAACAAACTGTTTTACTTCTGTTTTCTGTTTTCAGTTTCAAATGGCTTTAAATTAAATTTAAATAAAGTAAGAACTGGTTGAAACATTTTTAAATAAGAAGACTATTCACTTGGTATTCACAAAACATACTGCTGTATGAATTGATCTTGACATGTCAGCAAATTCTGTTTCCCAGCATCTGGTAGTTGAGAGCTTTTGCTTTTCTGAGCACTTTGGCAAGACGCATGTAACTGTTGGATATGTAGGCTGGGGTGTGCGCTTTTTGTTTGGATTTGTTTTTAATTTGAGAATACATTCAGCCTGCAGTAACATGCATATTCATCATGAAATTTTACGTTTACATATGTTTCTTTAATTAAAAGTTCAAGTGAATGCATTTAAATACAGGTTTGATACAGCTTTCTACAAAGCCTCTTTATACGACCTCTAAAATTATTTGCACCTCATTCTGACATACTTGAAAGAGCTTCTAGATAAATTAAATGATTTTTTACCATCATGGTTAAACTACTATATATTCTGAAATACTTTATGACACAGAAAGAATAAACCCATTATTTGATTCATGTTAGCAATTGAGGAAAATCATACAAAAATGTTTTGTTTGCTACTGACATCAATATATAAAAAAAGACATGTTTCCTTGGAATCT
>VWZQ01010190.1:620429-659740 GCA_013397015.1 Myiagra hebetior | reverse complement strand
AGGTGTCCCTGCCCATAGCAGAGGACTTGGAACCAAACAGTCTTCAAGGTCCTTTCCGACCCAAACCGTTCTACGATCCTCTGAAAAGCCAAGAGGGACCAAGCTGACCCAGTTCTGCCACTGACACACCGGCAGCTCCCAGCACCCCACGACGCAACCTCGGCCGCGGTCACAAGAAGGAGGAGCCGCGCTCTCTTCCCGCCCATCGCAGCCGGGCAGCTCCCCGAGGGCCGCCCTCTCCCTGCCCCGCAGGGGTCACCCCGGCCAGGCCGGGACACCGAGCGCAGAGCCTCCTTCCCCTCGTTACCTTTGTGCTCATCATCCAGGTANGCCCGGCCCGGCTCCTGCGCCGGCCCCAGCGCCGGCGGTGCTCGGGGCAGGAAAAGGCTCGCCAGGGGAGATTGAGAGTTGAGGGGAAACCAGCCGCATCCTGGGCCGCATCCAAAGCAGCGTGGGCAGCAGGGCGAGGGAGGGGATTCTGCCCCTCTGCTCTGCTCTGGTGAGACCCCACCTGGAACTCTGCATCCAGCTCTGGGGTCCCCTGCGGAGGAAGGACATGAAACTGATAAAGGAGGTCCAGAGGTGGCCATGAAGTTGATAAGGGGGCTGGAGCGCCTCCCCTACAAGGACAGGCTGACGAAGTTGAGGCTGTTCAGCCTGAAGAAGAGAAGGTTGTGTGGAGACCCCATAGCAACCTTCCCGTATCTGAAGGGAAGTTCATCTGGAACTGTGGTGATAGGACAAGCAGTAATGGGTGCAAATTAAGATGGGAAATTTAGGTGAGAATTTTGGGAGGAAATTCTTTACTGTGACACTTTACTGTGAATGAGACACTGGAATAGGTTGCCCAGAGAAGCTGTGGGTGCTCCAGCCCTCATAGTGTTGAAGTTGAATAAGGCCTTGAGCAACCTGGTCTAATGGGAGATGTCTCTGCATGTAGCATGGGAAGGGGGTTGGGACAGGATGGTCTTTAAAAGTCCATTCCAACCCGCTGACATTTTATGATTCTGTGATTCTCACACACTGCTTGAAATACACGAGTTGTGTGGACAAATTTCTCATTGGTAAAAGCAGATGTTTAGCTTCATCAGGGCTTCACGATGCTGGTGGAAGTTGTGTAGCATGTTTATTTGCAGTGAACTTGAGAACACCCCGCCTTAAAGGCAACGTGGTCACACTCAGTTGTGCTGTGTGTGGTGGCACCAGAATGAACACTCATGAACTCTGCAGCACTTGTCGTGGCATCAGCACTGAACAAAGGAAGGAACTGTGGTCAATAACAGAAGCCAGGCAGCACATGGTTCTGTATGCTGCAATAAAAGACTGCTTGGATTGGCCTTCCTACTATTTTGGGGCACTCAGAATTACCATTGTGTTGCAAAACTAAGGATCAAATTAATATGCTTTGGTGTTTAGAGGTGGGTTTAGGTCTCTAAGCAACACCACCGTGGTGTCTGCTTGCCCTCCATGCACACCAACAGACATACCAGCATGAAACAGGTCAAACAATAAAAGCAGTAACAATGGAGGTAGGAGGTAATTGCTATGTTTTGTCATAAATTCACATGATTCAAGACTGCTATGACCTGTTTCAAAACTGTTGAAATTTCAGCAATCCATGTGTCAATACCGTAACAATTTAGTTGAGCCAGAATATGTATTAAATATAAAAGAAGTTGACTTGATTCTTTTACACAGGACCTGGGAAAGGTTGTTATAACTGTAGTTAATGTAGATCAGTAGTGAGGCTCTTAAAAGGTGTGAAGTTTGTCTTCTTCAAGTTTTTTCCTTCAAATTAGGCCTTGAGAACTGAAAACATGCCTTTGAGCCATGCTCTGTCATTTTCGTAATTCAGCGTTAGTAATCAGGTGAATAAAACTGTACTGCTTCTGAGCAGAGACTCAGATGGAGCCATTTTGGTGGTTGTTTCGAAAACTAGCTACTGCATTCCTTCATGTGGTTGCTCAGCAGCTCCTCCATGCCTTCCTTCTGGAGAAATGAAAGTCTAAAAATAATGTCCTATTTGTTTTTGTGGAGCACTATGAAGGGCATATGTGGGGGGGAGGAATAGGCAGACTATCACCTTGCATTTATTATGTTTTACTATTTAAACAGGGTGATAGCTTGTGATTCACAGCCCTTTCCAGTAGAGCCTGCAGTATGCTAAAGACTTCCAGTAGAAAGAAGAAATTTTGTTCGCAGTTGAAGAACATTTTAGTTTATGAGAAGGAATTTTGAAACATCATATCCAATTACATCAACAGAAACAGAGAGGCAGCACTATTCTAAAACACACGGGAGAAGATAAAAAGGCATTAGGAGCAGAACTAGATTCACTGCAGCATTGCAATGTTGCCTTGAAGCTGAAGGCAGGCGTTTGGTCAAATGCAGTGGTTCCCAGACAGAAGGTCTAGCCAACGCTTTTCTGAGCAGAGATCAGGAAGTGCAGTCAAGCCAACAGATTTCATCTCCGTTGTAGAAACATCCAGTCATTTTTAAAATGAAGAATTTTAGAAATGCCATTTTCTTTTACGTGCCACTGTCTGATTTTACTTTATTTGTGTAAGAAGTGAAAAGAAAATTTAATTTCTACTCTTTTTCCTCTAATAATGTGTAAAACTGCATGATATGATATGCATAGATGTGTGTATTATTGTGGTCATTTAATACTACACTGCATATTGTAATACTGTATATTCAATTCCTCCCATTCCCTGACATGAAAGCATAATTCAGGACTCAGATGACAGCAAAGTTTTCCGTGTTCTCCTGTTCCTTGCTTTTTTCACTGTAGTTTTCTTCTAGAACACAGCTTTGGGGTCAAAGCAGTACATGGAAAGGTGAAGTATGTTGATATGGAGATTATTATTTAAAGATATTTCCTAATTTTTAAAAAATGGAGCAACTGGGAGACAACTGTAAGTAACTACCTAAGTAACATATCACACTGCTTGGTAGCCTGATTGCTGCTACACACAGAAATCCAAATATTGATACTTGGTGATGGGTAAAATAAATTTATTATAATAAATCGTGGCTCAACTTTCCTTATGTCCACAGAAGCAGTGTTAGCATGAATGAAAATAGAACCAGTGTAGATGGAGACTAGCTCATCAAATTCTCTGCACTCAGCTGTAACTTTTAGTATGGTACCTCAGTCATAATGTAATCCAAGGGGAAAAACTTCAAGGTCCTTCACTCTAATTAATGTTACATTTGGATTTGCCTTGGAAAACCCATTTACATCAGGTTGCGGGTTCTCACAATGTACAGGACTGAAATGGAAAGGTGAAATGTGCAGCCCCTTTTGTAGCTTGGCTTACGGCTTTTGTTTGATAATCTAGACTGAAGCAGGGGGTTGGAACTTGGGGTTAGAACAGTACTGTTGCAACTTACACAGCACGGTGCAGAGGTGCAGAAATTGGGAGACTGTTTATATGGTTTGTGCAGAGAAGTTGCTTCACAATACTATTCTGCATGCTTTGGCACAAGGCCCCTGCCATGGTTCATTTTCTAGAGGAACAATCTCACTGTTTATTAGGTATAACAGAAGCATGTGGTCTCTGAATTTTAGATCTAATTTAAGTACCTAAAATCAAAGAGTGTGAAACTACTTATGGATGTTCAGTTAGGGATCTAGTGCTATTAAAAATGCTAATAAATAATTTGAACTGAGACAGAAAAATAATTGCATGTGTATTTATATAATACACAGTTTTACAGTGAACAATGAAAGGGTTCAGACAGTATTTACAATGAAGCAGGAGTATGGACAAGGAATCTCAGCTAGTTCTAAGTTGTTTTTATTTTCTTACATTGATGCATTTACATGAGGTGTAACATAGTTTCATTTTCTCTGGATGAGCATATCAGTGTTAATGGAAAATGTGAAGAGGGAACATATTTTAGAGGAAAGATGTAGCACCCAATTTTGGCTTTTCAAACTAAGTCCTTTGTCTTTCTTGCAAATTGAAAAGTAATTGCTTCTGTAAAGGGACTGTGATACTTGAGAGTGAGATCCATCAGCTACCCGTCCTCTAAGTTGGTTTGTAAAGGTTGTTTCAATTTCACACCACCCACCAGAAGCATTTGTCTCTTCTAGTTTTCACATATTTGGTTTTTATTAACAGCAGGATTTTTCTGGTTATTGTGTAATGCAGTTAGTACACTTGCCTTCCAGTCTTGATTTTTAACTTTTTGTAAAACCTTTTTGATCTTTTAATACTGATACTGATGAAGACATAACTCTTGTTGTTATGTATTTATTATTAGTAAGCATATAGCACACCCAGCATGTTCCCTTTTTGGCACTGAGCCTATTCAATATGTTTTGCAGGCAGCTGTTTCCTTAGATTGTCTATTTTCTTTCTTCTCAGTGCAGCTTTAAGACTGTAATGCCAAGATATAAGATGTTTTTACAGCTTACTTTTTCTCTTCAGGAATTACTCTTACTAAACTTAGTCTACTTGGGTACACTTACAAGCTTGCTTGCTTGGCACTTTCTACCTGGCTCCAGCACATGTTATTGACAACTGTACCTATGTGTCATGTCTTGGAGCACAGAGCAGATTCTGGCTTTGAATTAATGTCAGCCCCATTTTTTTATGCATATACTCCTTTATCTTGAATATGGAGACAACCGCATTGGATTGATATAGTGGAAAAGTGCATGGCATATGCGAGCCAATTACAGGGACTTCTTAAAATCCTACTTCCCAAAATTGTCTGCCCATTCTCTTCATATCACAAAGAAGATGTAATGCAAAACAATTACAGGAACACAAACATGCTGAGCAAGGCCTCTTCCATGGGTAAATTGGCACTGGCAGCCACAGGGATACAACTCTGTAATACTGAAAGATCAGAGCCTAGGGAGGCCTTTATTTGCTTAAAACTGGAATTGAGCAGATAGTTATTAAATAAAATGTATAGAATGCTTTATTTTGAGGCAGGGCACACGGTTTATCCCAAAAGGACATGAAATAAAGGTATTTATGAAGTTAGAAGTAAACACAGATACTGAAAACAGAATTTAGAGACGGTGAAGATTCTTAAAAATTGATATATTTGTGTCTAGTTACAACTCCCAAGTGTGTGCATGCTGATATGTCTCCTTTTGCCAAAGCTTTTAAAAAGCTTTCTTGTGTTTTTAAAGTAGTTCAACACATCAGAGATTTACCGAGCCAGCTAAATAACTATGCATTCAGGCAAGCTGCAAACCAACTCTAACATCATTGAATACCTTTCTTACAGTGAATGCACCCCATTCTATTAAGATTGTTAAAACAATTTTTTTTCCTTCATCATCAGGCAAGCCTTTGTCTGAAGCAATACTCCCTTTCCCTATCTGCATCCTTCTGAAAAACTCCAGAGCCAGTTATGAGTTATTATAACAGTGATGTTAACTCTGCCTGAATCTTTGCTTTGGCAACACACAGGGCAAGCTCTCCTGTGGTATAGAGGGGTTAGTAAAAGCTGCACAAGAAGCACAGAAACCAGGGAGAACACAACTAATATAATCAGCATTTGATTTAAGGTATTTGACATGAAATTCTAGTAGAAAATGGATTTCCCAATTTTATCATAATACTTTTATGTGTGGTGAAAAGCTGTCAGGGCTGCTGCTAAGGAGACAGTGAAACAATCCTGTCAAATCTGTGATATCAAGAAGGATGAAATAGAACTAGATATTAGCCCACAGAAGGAAGCGTTTTGGAACAAATGCTATCTTCATCTAAACAGTATCTAAATGCAGAGAGTGGGGTTTTCAACTATGCAAGCATTTGGTGAAATAAAAGGGGATTCATTTGAATAACATTTTGTTTAAAAGTTTTTTAATTAAAGTAATAAAGGACATTTCAGTAGAATTCTCAGTGAAACAAATTTAGAATTTCTTTCACCATTACAATCAGGTGAAAAATATTTTAGTACTTCTGTCCTCTTGTAATGTGATTTCTAGTGAAAAGAAGTTACCAAGAACCTCTGCTCTGTTTGAAGGCAATACATTTGTCATGAAAGCCAGCTCACTGTGGGAAGCTAAGAGAAAGCTGGTCTTTTATGCTCAAGTAAGGTAAAAAAATGTAACAGGAAAACAAAAAACACTACACTACTGTTAGTTGCAATTCTTTATTACTCTCCATTAGCAAGCCAAGAGTTAAGATGTATGTTACATTTCTGAATAGCACAATTACATTTCCCTTCTGTTTAGTTTTTTTTTTTTTGGGGGGGGGCAGGGTCGGCATTTGTCTAAACACAAAACTCAGCTTACAGTCAATGGACTGTATATAATACAGGAACTTTAAGGTATTATTCACTTTTTTGCTAAAAACTTCAGCATTTTTAAAGATAATTGCATAGTTACTGCTTGAAAAATATGATGCACTAATCACTCTAAAAATGTAAGCTGTTGTGATGTAAAATGTATTTATGTTCATTACTTTCCCTTTTAGTCTTTTATGATTAACAGTATGTTGCGCAGAGTTTTACTGAATATATTGCATTCTTTCTAAGAAATTCTTCACATTGATTTTCATGGGGAAAATGTTGGAATCTTTTTTGGTCTTCTATACAATTTCATTAGACTAGATTAACTTCTACATTCTAGCCTTAACTATATTTTCCTGCTTTCTTTATTCTTTACATACTGATGCAATTAAGATACTCTGATAGGTTGAATAAGCATTTTCAGTGAAAGCCTGTTCACTCCTATATAGAATTCTTCTAATGTCACAAAGAATCTGCATGACCTTATGACCCAAATTTCCAGGAGAGAGCAAAGGTTAAGTAATCACAGTCTTCACATCTCACATGGATTCAAGAGGAGATGAATTGGAAAACTACATAAGCTAAGGACTCTGTTTTGTCAAAATGGTTTCACCATAACCTTACTTCTGTTTAATCACCCTAGTGTAAGTCACTTGTCTATGTAAAAAAGCAAGGTGCTTAAGATCAAGAACAATGAACCTAGCAATTGGTATATGAAAACAAAAGAAAAATATGTGCTAAGTGGCTAGCATGCACTTACATGCCTGGTCACAGACTCAATACAGAGTTATTCACCAATGCCAGTGAACAGCTGCTTCCAACTCAGCATTTTTCAGACTTCTAATTTCTTAGCATTCCTTAAGGAATTTGTTTTTGTTGATCCTTAAAAATGGGATCTCATCTAGGAATCAATTTTTTCAATTCTTTAAAATTAAACATCAATTGAAGAGAATATATGTACAAAAAAATAACCTATTTGCAAAGTCATAGTTAACATTTTCTTTCTAGATATTTTATCTTTTTGTGTATGTCACTTTATGTCTGGAAGGTGAAATTATAATCCTGTTCCCTTATGCCTGGTGAAGTATGTTTTACTTGCTAAGCAGAACACAATATACTGTGTCTAAGACTTAAAAAACTGTAAACCAAATTTCCAAGACTAGGCCAATATGTTAAACTGATACTGCCCACAGCCTTCTGCTTCAGAAATGGCCTATAATGTTCAGAAACTTTGCAGCATATGTACTGTTTCAACAGTGTACCTGAAAAAAAAGTTAAGAATATGGTTTTCCTCTTTATCAAAGTCTTTCAAACGTGCCATTTTCCTGTGGAAGATGCAGTCTACCGATAGGTGAAAGAAGTAAAAGTATGAACAAGAATGGGGCATTTCCATGTTCCTAAAGAGTATTTTAAAACTACTTAGTGAAAGAAGTTCCGAAAATGTTCAGAAGAACTAGAACTGTGAAGACTGGAATCTATATTTAATACAACTGAGTGTATTGAGACAGTTCTAAATCTTAGTCTTAATCCATGTATTAATCAGACCCTAATTATGACTTAAGATTGATATTTTTTGCAGTGGAGGTATTGAATGTCCTTGGCATCTTTCTACTATCTCATCTGGGCACCCTCTGCCAGTAAAGCTCGCAAGGAGTATGCCATACTTCTCTGAATTCATGCATCTTGAGCAGAGCAGGACTAGACAATCCTTCCAGTACCCACTGCACAGAAACTTGGAATACCGTAGCTTCACCACAGAATAAAACTTTTATAGTTTTCTTTGTAGTTTTGGTATCACCACAGCTTCTGGGTCCTCAGTGTTACTATGAGCCTTGTCAGTATAAATTGTATGCACTGTGGGATGAGGTGGGAACAAGATGGAACCACTGAAGTCTGCTTTGACCTTGGAATGAGATTTTTAGTAAAATTTCTTAAGCAAGTTGTAGCTCTTTAGTCTGGAAAACAAAGACCAGGAGTTTGACCCAATAGAAATCTACATCCATGTGTGTATCTGCATTATGCTCAAGGTGCTTCATAATAAAGGAATTCAGTTACAAGGAGTGCAATTTGCAGAAGGCAGACCTTTCTTTTTTTTCCATTACGTAAGTTGGATTGCGCTGGACTAAAAATACTTTTTAAATAAGTGGTTTTTTTACTTGTTATGTTAAACATGTAAAATTTCTTAACATAAACTTACTAAGACAAATTAATCTACAGCCATATTTCCCAACAGTTGCCTGTCTTCCAGTTTTTCAGGGTAAGCCTGAAATGTTCCAAGCATGATTTTTCAGAGACGATGAGAGTCTACTACCTCTACTGAGCGTGTGTAGCACTGCAAGAAGTCATGAAAACTCACCATGTCTTAAGTACGCAAGAATAAGACTAATGAATGTGTCTGAAACTTTTGGCAATATCTGAGTTCCACAGAGGTTACATCAAATATTGTGAACATCTGAAACAAATAACCACAATATATGGGCCATCACACAAAACTGTAATGCTAAAAAGTGGAAGTGTATTCAGCATTTATATTCCTTTCTCCACTTTTTTAACAGAAGACCATTGAGTCTAATGAAATCTTGCTTGCTCATGGTCTTGTTTCCCTTTTACTCAATGCTGTGTTGAATTCACCGTAATCCTGCGTTTAAAGCATCAGTCTGTTGCCATGGAAGTGACTGATGTCACAAATTCAGTTAGAACTTCATTACACTATCAGGTATATTTTAAAAAACAGACTAGAGAAGAAGAAAATCATTGTTCGAATAGCAAATCTTAGGTAACAAGCAAAAAGGAAAAAGTACACAGGGATACACAAAGAGTAAGGTGATTTGTTACTGAAGTCTATTGGAAGAAGTTTCAAGTACAGAGTGATGTTTTTAGGGTTGTGTGTAAAATACATGTACAAGTGTGTCATAAAACCAACCTTGAACTATTACATATATCAAAGCAGAAGTACACAAAATAGACAAAATAGTGAACAAGAAGTGAAGATCAGTGAGTTTTTTTAATGTTAACGATTGCAAAATAGATGTTTTAATTAAGAGTTGGTACGTATACTCTTTATTCATTACTGGAAAAGTTAATTGAAGTACCATTTAAAGATTTATTCAAATTAATGTTGGTATGTTCACGAAATGATATTTCTCTGAGATCAGATTTTGCATCTCTTTTTAGTCATTTTTACTGTATCCAAGTCTTCAATTACATGTGTTGGCTGAAACTTCTTACTGGCTGTATTATGTGGTCTGTCAGACTTGTCAGATACAGTATGTCTTCGAGTAAAAATGCACTTACAAGATGCTAAATGGCACCAAGTGAGCTACATTCCCATTCCCACCATAGAATGTAACCAGCTGTTATACTTTTACTAATAGAAAACTAGCAATAAAGGTAAGAAACAGAAAATTTCTAACAATTTGAAGACAGCACTTTTGAAAGAAAAAAAATTGAGGAGTTGCTGCAGCCTTCTGAATATATTTGTTCAAGTACAAAGTGGCAAAGCAATTTGTTTATTCATAATAGGACTAAACAGCTTTGTGGATAGGATAGAGTGTTTAAAATATATTGTTTTCCTCAGAATTTCCCTATTGGCTAGCTTAGATTATTTGCTGCTTATGTTGCTTTTTTGGCTATCCCAGTCTAAAAATGTCCACCTTTCCTCATGGAGGTTCCAAAAGCCTGTAGAGCCCAGCAGTGCGCCTAGGTGTCATAAAAATTGGGTGTTGAAGTATTCTCTATAATGATACCCAGCTCACATTTTGAAAAATTTAGCAGTAAAGTTCACTTTTTGCATCTAAGATAACTGATGAACATACTGTTTGTACAGAGTAACAGAGGACAAAGTGCTTACATTAAAGATATATCATACAGGCAGGCCTCATAAGAAGTGCAGGTGGAGATGTAGAATATAGACCCTTTCTGTTCTGTCCTTCTTCTAATAGAGGTACAAATGCCCAGATCTTGCCTAAACTTGGAGCCAGGAGATAGTTGGAATGTGCAATATGATCTGAATAGATGGATAATAACCAGCTACGCATAACCTGGAAGATCTAACAAAAAGGTCTGGACTTCTTCTTGTCTTCTGTTCTATCTCCAGGTTAGATTTTTGTACAAGATAAATTTATAAACCACTTCTTGTACTCAATTTGTGTGGTATTTGAATATTTACCCTGTATTAGCAACAGCTGCATGTCTAAGACACCAATTCAAACCCTACTGGAGTCAATGGAGGGTCTCACAAAGAAAAATATTGTCAATGTTATAAAGTTGTGAAGTCAGAGGTTGCTGATAGCTAACATAATCCATCTTCATAGTAACAAGGAGTTTATGCTACCTAAGCTTATCTTATAAGTATTTAATTGGAAGCCAGGCATAAACTTCTTTCAGTCAGCACTTCATTAAATTTACAAGCATTCCCACACACACTTGTGTGTGGGATGAGGAGTAGATGAGAGACATTTGACTACTTGGAGGCTGACTTTGGCACAGAGCTATTCATCCAGACACACTGTTTCTTTCCCATATTTGAAGAGCAAAAGCAGAAAACTATTTCATGCTATACACCAATGCTGCCTACATTTGTCCCCCTCTCCACATTATAAAAGAGTTTACACATTATAAAACACTTAACAATTGTAATACATGTCGCCATTCATGTATTAGATTTGCCATGGTGAATACCTGCCTCAGACTTCATCCAATTTGAAACCTGAATGGCTCAGTCATTTCTAAGGTTGATTTTGGGGGAAATTAATTGTCTTGAAAGATTCGTCAGCTAGCCTTGTTATCATCTCCATGTCTTGTTACAGAATACTACGCTTCGTCAGTGACATCACTGGAATGCCAAGGATATGCCTTTTGCTAACTTTTCATCTGTCCGTCAAAGAAAAGATGGCTAAATTGCAGTATTTCCATCTTGAAGGACCTAAAATTTAGAAATAAGACATATTAAAACACAAGTGTGTCAAGAAAAGTGGTGCCATATGGTAATATTGAGGCAGTATCATAGCAGTAATTAAATCCATGCAAATATCTGCTAAATATGTTTGAAACCACTTTTAAAGCTATATTTTCAATATATTGACTATGAGGTAAGGTACAGATTATATTCATTTGTTCTTTTTTCCCCTTGGTGCAGCAATGAAATGTTCTAAGGTAAAAAGTTATTCATTCCGGCTATGCAAGATTCTAAAAAATAATATGAATAACATAGTATGATCTATTAGCATCACTTCAGGTCATGTCCTCATGTAGAAAGGTTGCTTGAGCTTAGACATAAATGGGGAAAATGCCTTTCTCTTCGAGGTGGCACAGCCACCTATAGGACAGACATCAAGGATGGAGGGAAAAAAATTAGGAAATTCACTCAGACTCTCAATTTCTGTTGATCTGTCAGATCAGTTAATTGTCTGGGGCACCAGGCTTCTCAGTCATAAAGGACTTACAAAATTTCCCACGTAATTTGTAGGTGACATTTTTCTGCTTTAGTCTGCCTCTCCATAAGAATGATGTATACAGGAATCATGGTAACAAGATTTTCATAAGGCCAAATGGAAAGAAGTAAATGCAGTCTGATCTCAACAATTCCCAATACCACTGCAAGACTCTTACTATGAAAGGAGGGAAACTTTCTAACCCTCTCCCAGGAAAATTACATAACTGACTGTAAGACCTGCAATTTTCCCTCCTAATAAGCACTAAAGATACAGGAACAACTCTTCATAAAATTGAACTTTCACCTCTGACATATTTGTTTTTCTCTTGTTAATGACAAATTACACAAGCAAAATTACATGCATTTGCTAATGCTTTTTTCCCCTAAATGGTTTCATAGCATGCTCAGATTCAATTCCCCAGTTATGCCCTAAAATTGCTGGCTATTACTTTTGTTATGCTATAATGCTACTGAATTATTTTCTTTTATACATGTAGGAGTTTCCAAAGATTTCCAAAGGAAGTAACTACTTTTACAAGATTTGGCAGACAAACAACAAAACATTATTGGCTAAAAAAATGAACCTATCTTTTAACTGACTAAACAGAAAGAATATATATTCAGTTTTTATGTACATAGGAAATTTTTACTACAAAACCCCGTAAATTTTTGAATTTGGTGTTTTAAATGAAATCAGACAACTGAAACTGGATTACTGTTGGATAATTCATAAAAGATAACATTTTTATTCATTCAGCTCTATGAAAAAAAAATAGTAGAAAACCTCCATAGTGTTTTCAGATGAAATTAAAGGTATTGAGTATGTTTCAAGTATTAACACAGTAAAAATCCTGGTACCACTGACCTGAATCACTATATCCCTTATGACTACATTAGGGGCAGGATTTTACTTTATTTCACCCTGGAAAAAAAGTTTCCTCAGTACTTTGTGTATCATTTTAATCTGAATTATGACTATTTCTTCTGCCTTCTCTGCCTTTAATTTAGGTGTATTTTCTTATTAACCATGTTACTAGAAAGACATAATGCAATTCCAGTTGCCTACATTTGGAAGTGTCTGTGGATTTTAACTGCTTTAATCTGAGTACATAAAATTTATTAATTTTAGAAATTTTAAGTTCCTCACTCTGAGAAACCCATGCTCCTTAAAAAGTAACATAACTGAACAGGAGCGACTCATAAAACCAAGGAATGATACTGAGTCTAGGCAGATATGTGTTTACAGTGGTACATGGTACAGTCAGAAAGAGAAAATTTGTATTTAAATTGTAGTAGGAAAAATCTGATTCATATCACTGAAAAAAATTAAGGGAATTGCTACAGTATGAACTGAAAAATCCAGTAATTTGGCAATTTTTGGATTATCCTGGAAAAATAGTGAAGAGTGTGTCCTTTTGCATTGATGGTAGATGTGACTTAACTGGATTTTTCCAACTCTAGTGTCCATCATTCATTATCTGAAATCGAAGTAAGGAAAAGGGTCAGAAAAAAAAATTAACCTCTAGCCATAGGTATTACAAATGCCTTGTTTTAAGAATTACATTTTTCAAAGTAATTCCTACATATTTCTACTACTACAGCCTAATTAATGTTTCAAAAACATCTTTGTTAGACTGTACAGATTTTTCACATTATAAATATGAGATACCACAAATTTGTGTTTATCTGCATTTTTTAAGTAAATCAAGTTTCTTCTTAGATATGTAGGCAAATTTTCATCCTTTGACCTAAAGCTTTTTAAAGAGATTGGGTTTTCTTACCAATATAATTCTTATTGCTTTGCAATAAAATAATAGTAGCAATGATTTGACATTTCAAACAGGAATTGATGAGGTGAGGTAAGTATTTAATTAGGTAGGAGTGTGATAGCAACTCTAAAAGATAATGAAAACAGTTTATAAATCTAATATTCCCTCCAAAAACTCTGATTATAATATACACATAGAATAGAACCACAATTTAAAAAGCATTCAGGGAGCAGAGATACCTGAAATACTGTCTGATATTTTTGTGTATTATAAGGGAGCAGTAAATTTTCAGTAGTGGGAGAAGTCAGACCCAGAGCAAATCATAATTGCTCTATATATATTTTTACACACTATAAAAAAAAACATGCCATCCAATGATATTCACTCTGTAAGCTTTTACTGGTAACAGTAGTGATAAGCTACAGAAAACCCAAAAATATTTGATGAACTGGAGATGGGGATAAGAGTAAAACAGTAACATCTAATGAAAGACAGTCAAAAATACAACCATCTTGCCCCTCTTAGTAAGGGCTGGAAGTATTCCTTTTTCTACATACCAGTGACTTCCATGACATCTCCACTACTACATATAATTTGGGTATATGTTTATTTTTATGTAATTCTCTGGTGAACAGGGAGTTGGACTCAATGATCTTTATGTGACTCTTCCAGCTTGAGATGTTCAGTGATTCTCTGATATTGCTGGCAGTGGTAAATCCATGTACAGCTGAGCCTGTTTTCCCAAGTAGGGGCACATATAGTTAGTATAGCTATAGATAACTGTATGAGTTTCTTGAAAATTATCTAAACATTGGGTTTTTTATTGTACTCATAAAATAGCAATCTGATCAGCACTATTCCCAAGTACACTGCAAATACTGTTTTTATAGATGCATTGAGGCAGAGAAGGTTTGTTGAGATAAGCAGCTAGGGCAAAGACAGATTACTGAACTGCACAAAGGTTGTCTAAAGGAACTTCAAGAAACAGACCTATTTATCCCCTTTCTCAAAAAGCTAACATCCTGACAGATCCTTATCTAATGTGCCTTTAGCAAGGGAGACTTCATAGCCTTCATCATAAGTGATCTGGTCCAGCACTTTTCAACACATTCTTAATGTGAGTTGTTCTTAATGTGCACTTCTGACTTTTCTTGCTTTTGTTGAAGCCTATTGCTTCTCATCGCTATTGAATAGACACTAATTATCTTAATCTTTGCAGCAACATTTTATGTAGATGAATATTCTTGTCTGTACTACTCCTTAGTCTTTGTTCTTTTTTGGGGTTAATTAACCTTAGTTTTTCCCAGATTTTTGTGTAAGTCCTGCATTCGGTGAGCTCCTTTTCATGGCCCTGTTCTAGGTTCTCTGCTATTGTTTGGGTTTTGCTTTGTGTTCTTCTTGAATGTCCAAAACTGAAAAAACCCGAAGTCATAATAACGGCGAATTTCTTTCTGCATCTTTTTAAACTGTTCTTCTATTTGTATGTCCCAATATGCTTGTCTTCCAACATCATGATCTTGTTAACTCATGATCAACTGGTGAACCAAGTCACAGGTCAGACCCATGGAGGCTTGTTGTAAGGCAGTTGCTGCTCATCGTAGAATTATGCAATTGAACATTCTTGTCTGAATAAAGTGTCTTGTGTTTACTGTTGAGTATCATCCATTCACTTGCATATCCTTTTTCCAGTTTTGCCAACACTGTTTTCAGTCTTAAATCTCTTTCTCTTTAGACAGTCTCTTTCAGCTTCAGATTGTCTGCAAATTTAATAAACACATTGTTACAGTTTTGTAGTTTTACTGAGAATATTTAACATTGGAAATTAGGTGCAGGCTACTGAAAAATACCATTTGCTCCAGGTTTTGTTTAGATTAAAAAACTGGCAACTCACTGTGAGGTATTTTCATGTGAGTACTTTTGCGTCCCCAGTTTAGCAATTTCATCTTGAGCACACATCCCTGGCCTAGTATGTATCTGTCATGTGAGAAAAAAGACCCTTACAATAATCAAAATATATACCATCTACTTATTCTTCCCTTCCCCATAGCCAACAGGGGTTGTGGTAGAGTATGATAGATTAATGTGTTCATGATGAACTCCTGTGTATTTTCACCCCTTTCCTCACTGACTTGGTAGTGTTTGCAAATAAATTGATTCATAATTTTTCAGTTTGCCTCCCATTTTTAGAAGAAGCAATCTATTGCTGTTTTTCTCCCTAGAGCTTCACCTCATTTCTCAAGAATAGCTACTACAAATGCTGAGATAACTTCAGATGATTGTTTGAGAAAGTATCTCATCAATCCTCAGTTTGAATTTTTATTGATCCACAAGTGAAGTACTTTGGTGGCTGCCAATTTGAAAGCATCAAGCTAACTGAAGTATTCACAAGCTGTCCTGTACAGATATTGTCTTGACCTCATGCTTGTCTTGATGTTTTTAGAGAATACTAGTCCAAAAACACAAAACCTTTGAATTTTGTGTATGTTATCTCTCATTTTTTCCTCTTTTTTTTTTTTTTGTAACAGAGCAGCAATTCTCTTCCCAGCCTTACCGTCCTGATATTCTAGTTCCTGGTGATGTATCTCACTCATTTGCTACGTGAGATCTCCATATATGTTTACATATATGAACCTAGTTTCCATTTTCTGTATGTTTTGCTTATGTTTGGTGCCAGTGAAATCCATCATTAAGCAAATTGCTCCCTTCCTACATTTCCCTACCTTGTGTCCTTACTATTAGTGCTTTACCAGTTCTACTAAAACTTCTGCTTCTTTGACTTGATGTCCTGATTTCTGCCTTTTTTTTTTTCAGTTTGCTGATTCCATGCTACATTGCACCGTCTTTTTAAAAAGTAAATCAGCTGTCACGCCATGGTCCATAAGTCACTTTACTTTGCACTCTCAACAGTCTCAAACTCCTTGGTGAGAATGAAACTTTAAAGCTCTGTCACTACTGCATATTTCGCTGTCTGCGCCAAAACATTTTTACTAATGCATGCCAAGGACTTGCTGAGCAGTCTGCATACTGTTCTGTAACTTCCCCAAAGTCACACCAAATTTCTGCAGAATTTAGCTGAAGTTACCTCTGTTAACCACAGAATATCTTTGTCCTGTGAAAACCCAAATAAAGGTAATCATGTATTCCTTGATCTAATATGTAGCACACATACCTACATCGCTAGATCCACCCGCCCCTCCCCACAATTTGGAGGGTTAAAAGTAGAACTGTTCTTCACATGTTTGGAATTATTTTCACTTCTTCCATGCTATCGGCCCTTCAAGATGAATGGTAAGGGAACATAAGAGAGCTTTTGTCAAGCCTAAAAGGCACAGAGGTTGTTTGGGCTCACTTCCTTCCTGAGACATTTTGGGTACAAAAAGGAGAGTGCAGTGCAACGTTTAGAAAACAAAACCTTTAGCTCTACATCCATATCATATCTTTGGTAACAGCAATATGAGAAAGAATACAGTGTTCAGTGTATATTCATAGGTCTGATCCACATGTTGTAATGATGGCATAGGAAATTAGACCAGTTGGTTTTCCTTACAGCTGGAATATGCCTTATTTTGTAATTTTCACAATGAAAATAATGAGATGATAGACCCTAAGGTTATTTTCTTAACAATACATCTTATTTTATTCAGTAAGACAAGACTTTAACCTGGGGTCTGAGAGATCAGTAAGTGGGCAAAATCCTCTAGTTAAAATGTACTTTTATTTATAATGTACTCTTAATGTTCCCTAAATCTTTAGCTGATGATTGAAATGCTTTTTGGATAATAATACATGCTATCTTATCTAGTTTAGGGTATTTTTCTCTATAAACATCTGTGAAACAGAAGGGATGAGACTTTCTCTTAAAAATTGTGGGAACACATAAAATATACAGTACACTTCCTGTTATTGAAGGCTATTTATTAGTCTAAATACTTGTGCAATATCTGGCAAATGATCAAAACTAGTTTCCCCTAGTGTGTTTACAATGTTCTAAATTAAAAGCAAAGCCCATTTTCAAGTGGCATTTGTCATAGAAACTGAAATGTTTCTCTCATGCTGCCTGTAGTTGTACTTTCTACTTGACAGGATAAGCTCCAAATGTTGAGCACAAAGTTTGCAAAAAAGTTCTTGAGATAATTAGACTTGCCATCTAGCAATTCTTTTTATAAGTAGAACCAAAGGAGTCTTTTCCCCAGTGTAGGATCTTAGTTTTTTTTCTATGACTGTATGTTTACTTAACTTTCTGCCTGATGCTGTACTTAATCAGCTACACTGAGGGAAATTCTTTTGATTTCATTGCAAATTCTATTGCTCTTTATCCCATATTAATGTTCTTTCCCATAACCTTTGAGTGGTTAAATGGTCACAGACAAGAACAGAAGAGCTCCCATTTCTCTAGTGAATGCTTCAGAAATGTACTAAGACATAAATTTAGCAAAAGTTTTGAACAGACACTGCTTTTGCATTAAACTCTGAAAAAATAGCTTGGAGAGCTACAGAAGTGCACTTTCAGTGAATCCAAAATTAGTCCCCACCATTTTCTTTTCAACTCAGATTCAAAACCTGATGGAACAACAAACCAGTTTATTAATTATCATTATTGTTACTAAAAGGGTTTTGACAAGTCTGAGAGAAAACTGGGTCAGTTCATAATAGCAGCTTTTGAGTGTATTTCACCATTACCTAAGTATTCAAAAGCCGTGCAACACTCAATAAAATGTTGCACAGGAAAAATGTGCTTGGGTCATGTTTCGTGTTATAAATAGACAGATAGGCAAACACATACACTGTGTCCTTTCCAAGAAAAACACCTCCTATTCCAATAACCTGTCTCTCTTTTCATATCTCAGATTTAGTAATCTTTTTACTGATTTGCAGACTGCCCTTGGACTTTCAGTCATCCTTGAATTTAAATAAAAACTATTGGCATCTGTAGTTTTGTTTCTGTTTTCCTTTACCTAAGTACTTTAATAACCATGAATAGTACTGACTGAAATTCCGATGAGACACTCTGCTGCACTTCAGGAAAACCACCATTTGCCATATGCAGTCAACTGCTCTATAGATATTTTAGGACTGTGGCTTCAGCTGAATCAGGGATACTTGAAAAGAGAATGAGTTTTAAAAAAACATGTCTATGCAGCCTCCTAAAAACAAATCTGCCTTTTGTCCAAACACTTTGAGTACCTTTCTAAGGAGTACCTGCCTCTCTAAGGAGCATATTTTGCTTCATGTTCTAAAGGATTCAATTGGGGTTTTTCCTATGAAATAACTATGATATAATTAACTGACAATTCTTGGAGCCAAGCATTTTCAAAGATGTTGCAGAAAATATTTCTATCAAAGTTGAGGCAGACAATCCAAGAAAATAATACTGAGGTTTACTTATTACACCACACTGTATAAAGAAAGGCTTGTATAATAAATAACAAACACATTCCAAACTGTCAAACCACACTTACATGATGAAGAATATACTGTTGTTGCTTTGTGTTTTACATTCTCCCCATTTCCAGCACCCCTATTACCTCACACAGAAAGATTCTACCGTAAAAAAAATGAAATTCTTATTGAAGGGTAGATCTCTTTCATTTTATCTGATGTAAATGCAGTGCTGCCAGAAAATTTATGCAAAATTAAAGAATAGTAAGGTAGTAGAATTCAGGCGATCTAATTTCACAGGTATCAGAAGAAAATATAGATGGAAAGAGTACCATGTAACACACAATAGCTTGATATTGAGAGATATAATCTGAAGAACAGAAAAAAACAAGAAGGTCAACTTTCTTTCAGATCAAATCTAAATATTTTAATTTTTAAATTTAACTAGGATTACTCACATGCTTGGAACCCATAAATGCTTTTTGAGGAGAAGCTAGTAAGAACCATAAAGATAGTGGAAGAAAGAAACATTTCAAACTGAGCAAGGATGCTGAAATCAAGACCATAGGCCTTGGCTAAGTTGACTTTAATCCACAGTTGCTCATGGGACTGAACTAGTGACTGTGGTTTCCTTATTTCAGGAGATGTCTTCAGCAACCTACGGCAAATTTGAGCATCTGGAATCTAAACTAGCTGCAATGGGTAGGAAAATGAAACAGCTTCAGGTAGGTCATTACTGGTACAGACAGGAACTTTCTGAGATCTACCCATTGGAGTTGGAGAGGAGGAGGTGGATGCGGCTTTCCTGGACTTTCATAATGTTTTTGATACTGTCCCTTAGAGCATCCTTCCTGACAAGTTGTCCAGCTGTGAGATGAGCAGGTGCACACTTTACTGAGTGAAGGACTGGCCTGTTGACATTCAGAAGCATTTCCTTACTGAGAGGGTGGTTGCACATTGGAAAAGGCTCCCTAAAAAGACGGTTGATGTCCCATGCCTGACATGTCCCCCAGTGCCTTAAAAGGAGGCATTTGGACAGTGTCCTCAATAATGGGCTTTAGCTGTTGGTCAGCTGTGATCAGGTGATGGGACTAGATGAGACCTGTATGCCCTGCCAACTGGAGCTATTCTATTCTCTCCTAATTAAAAATTTGTGAAAGCTGCTGGACCAAATGCAACCAGGAAGTAAAAATCTTCTCAAAGATGTTGCTCCTTTGGAGATCTTTGCTATGGTTCCAATTGTCAATGCTTTCTCTTCCAGGACTTCAGCCAGCATCCGTTCACGGGCTTGTGACTGTTGTGCTCTGGGTTATGGCCACTCAGGATTTGAAAACCTCCAGGCTTACAGATCTCACAATCTCTCTGGGCAGCTCACTTCCGTACTTCATGATAACTGCAATTTTGTTTTGATTCCTTATCTCCAGTTTGAAACTCTCTAGTTTCAGGAGATGCCACCATCTCTCACCATCCCAAGAATCTCTCCCCACCTCTTTGATGGGGGATGTCCCCATCCTCAGAAACACTGGGCTGTGCTGTGAGATGTCCTAACACCTTGTCTGCTCCGTGTTGAACCAGCCCCAGCCTCACATAGCATCCTTGCTTTGGAGCACGGAGCCTCTCTTATTTGTCAATCTGACTCTGGGACCCCAAAGAGGATGCTGTGCCTGGATGAGGTCTGATGCATTCTGAGCAGAGGGAATCACCCTTCTGCCTTCCAGCTAGAGAAGAAAGATAGGACAATACGTGCCAGAGCAAGCCAGTGTTGCCTGTGGCGCATCGTGGGAGAAAGCAGGTGAGCCCAAAGGGCTGGCCAGCAGTGTGGAATGTGTGGAGAGCCTGTAAGACTTTGTCCTGCAGCCTCACAGGGAGGCACCTGTTGCTGCTGAGTGAGCCCTTGTGCTGCATGTGCCTGGAGATGTCTGTCATGGTCAGATCAAACTGTCAGGATCCTGGGAAGACACAGCCAAGGCCTCAGCGTCTGTCTTATAACATCCATGCTGAGTATGAGAGATGGGGAATGGAGTTGGCACTGGTGTGGCAGTAACCCCAGATGTGTGTAGTGAGACAATATACCACATTGATGGCCCACTGTGATATCACCTAGAGGTGGATTATGATGCCCTTGAGGGATGGATTGTGACCCAGCATCCCTCACTGCTTACAGCTGAGCACTAAGTTTCACCCAGCCAGCTCATGCCCAGACACATCTGAAGGACAGGATGCCATCTATAGGGGCCTAGACAGGCTCCTGAATTGGGCCCGTGGGAGCCTCATGTGCTTTAACGAGACCAAGTGCAAGGTGCTGCAACTGGGTCAGGACAAGCCCTGGTGCCAACACAGGCTGGGGGATGAACAGCTTGAGAGCAGCCCTGGGGAGAAGGATTTGGGGGTGCTGGTGGGTGAGAGGCTACACATGACCCAGCCATGGGCACTCCCAGCCCAGAGAGCCAAACGTGTCCTGGGCTGCATCCAAAGCAGCGTGGGCAGCAGGGGAGGGAGGGGATTCTGCCCCTCTGCTCTGCTCTGCTGAGACCCCACCTGGAACTCTGCATCCAGCTCTGGGGTCCCAGCACAGGAAGGACATGGACCTGTTGGAGTGAGTCCAGAGGAGGCCGCCAGGATGATTAGAAGGATGAAGCACCTCTCCTATGAGGAAAGGCTGAGGGAATTGGGATTGATTAGCCTGAAAGAGATGGCTTTGCAATGACTTTATTACAGCCTTCCAGTACATGAAGGGAACCTACAAGAAAGAGGACGCAAGACTATTTACAAGAGTACGTAGTGACAAGACACAGTGGAATGAGTTGAGATTGAAAGAGAGTAGGTTTAGATTAGGTATTAAGAAGGAATTATTTACTGTGAGAGTGGTGAGGCACTGGAAGAGATTGTCCAGGGAAGTCATGAATGCTGTGGATGTCCCTGGAGCTGTTTGAGACCAGGTTGGATGGGGGTCTGGGTAACCTGTTCTAGTTGAAGACCATGGCAGGAGTGTTGGAACCAGATGATCATCAAGGTCTCTGTCCAACCCAAATCATTCTATGATTCTATGACTCCTGATGAGCATTTGGGAAGGTTTGGAGTGCCAAGTGAGGCCTTCAATGTTGTCATTGTGCAAGGAGAGTTGTTTGTTTTATCTCTCTGTGCTCAACTCCAGAGCCATTGGAGGATTTTCCCCCTCCTTGCCAGGTTTAGGCATCCAGGACACCCAGGAGGTGCACTTGGAGCAGCAGAGGTGAGCTGGAAGGGCAAACCTCCTGCTGGGGAGCTGGGATGGTTTCCTTCCCAAGGGACTGGGGCATCTCTATCACCTCTCCTGGGTCGAGGTAATAGCCATGATGCATCTTCCCCTTCCAGAGTGAAACCTGCTGCTGCAATGCTGGTGAAAGGGAGCAACTCATAACGCCAGCTTCCCTCAGGCCACTGCACAGAACATGGCCACAGAGATGGACAACTGTTGTCCCATCTGTCTGGACAGCTGGAAGGAGGTCAGCTATATATTGCCGTGCCTGCACCAGTTCTGTTACATCTGCATCTTGCAGTGGGCAGAGAGCACGCCCAAGTGCCCCCTCTGCAAGAGGAGGATTCTATTCATCTTGCACTCAGTGGGGACAGAAAATGACTCCGTGGAGCATGTCATTGCACTATCTGAGACACCATCCATCATCATCCACCAGGCGAGAGGAGACCCCAGACACACGGACCTCCATTTCTCTGGAGCATCCCAAACATGGGCTGCAGAAGGAGTGCCCAGGCACCCTGTGGGCAGCCTCCAGCCTGGGGAGTNTGGAGCAAGAAGAGCCCCAGGAAGAGCCAGAGGAGTCTATTCCTGGGTCCTCCACTTCCAGACAGGGCAGTGAACCCTCTCCTGAGGGGCCATAGTGACCCCTGAAGAGAAAGGCAAGTGGCCCTGGGGCCTCTTCAGCCACCCCTGCATCTGTGACTTTGGAGGATGCCTCAGGGGTTAGCCAAAGTGGGACTGGGCCACCAGCTGGGGCATGCGCCAAACCTCTAGGGCTCCCAGTCCCTCAGATCTAACTATCCAAATAAAACGAGTACATGGAAACTGAAAAAAGTCTGTATTATTAACAGGGCAGGTGGCATTGCTGTCCTTATTCTCCCCTCAGACAAGTGATGGCCAGCTCCAGGCCCATTCCTGTAGCTGGCCCCAGGGCAGATATTTCCAGCTGGGGGGCTGTGGTCCAGATTGTGCCCCACCACTCATCACCCCAGGCTGCTCATGAGCTCCTCAGTGCTAGCCTCTGCCCCCACATCCTGGTTCTCTGCTCTCCTACCAGCCTGTCCTCCCTGGCCTTGCTACAGCCACAACCAAATTCCCTCCCCCTGCCTGGAGTCATACCTTGGTGTTGCTCACCCCAGGGTCATAGCCTGCCAAGGCCATAGCTCCAAGGAATTCATCAAGGAGAAGCGCAAGTCCTGCCCCTGGGAAGGGACAATGCCAGACTGGCACGTGTCAGGCTGCCCAGCTGGTGAGCAGCCAGAGAAAGGCAACCGTGCTGCCCTTAAGGACACCTTTTCCTCCCACTCGTCCAGATCCAGCCTCGGTGCTCTACAGCTTCCTGAGGAGGAAAAGTGGAGAGGGGTTTGCTGATCTCTTCTCCCTGGGATCCAGTGACAGGACATGTGGGAATAGTTCAAAGCTGCAATAGGGGAGGGTTAGACTGGACGTACGAAAATATTTCCTTACTGAGAGTGTGGTGAGACACTGAAACAGGCTCCCTGCTGGTCAGTGCCTTAAAAGGAGGCATTACGACAATGCCCTACATGATGGGCTTTAACTTCTGGTCAGCCCTGAAGTGGTAAGGCAGTGGGACTAGGTGATCATTGTAGATCCCTGATAACTGGAAATATTCCATTCTAATACCTGTCAATACCATCAAATAAGTGCTGTTTGCCCTCCTCCTGTTTATTTTCAGTGACATATATTTTATTTCATGAAAGAAGCTAAAGTTTTCATTTCTTAAAGTTTTACTTTACACTTACAGAAAATGAAGAAATGTAAACAATTCCTTCCAGTCCCATGCAATACTGATAGTTCATATATGTCTGTTATATATTTGTCCAATATAGTTTTGCTGACACAAATATTTTTGATGTCTGCTTGTTCACATTTTTAACCATGAGGCTCTTTTAGAACATACATCACCAGGTTTTTTATTGAGAATGAGAACTTTGAGGACATGTATTGTCTATTCATGTGTATAGTGTCAAGAACACAGAGAAAGGAAAACAGTGTTCTGCTACAATAGCCCTCATTTCGTTTTATCATCTTTGCAGCTATTTGGTGTGATACAGTATTATGCTTTGATATTTTCTGATTTTTATACAAACAATATCTCAGCTTTCAGGGTTTCATAACACAACTGCCATGGAAATTAATACAGTGTGTTCTCAGGATACTTATATATCAAAATTAAGAGAATTTTTGGAGGTCCAAATTGTTAGAAACTTGTTTAGTGTCACGCCTCAGAATGTAGATGTAATGGATATCAGTGCTGGCACATATGGGTAGTAAGGTAGCCTGATTGTTCTACATGTGTAAGTTTTTAACTGAGGTGCCCATTCAAGCATTTGCACATCCCAGAATAGCATGAAAAAGTCTAACAATTGGCTAACGTTTTGAGTTGTGCATTGATTTGTAGGGGGCATGAGGGATGGTGGCAAAAACATTGACCATGTAATCTGAATGTTGGTAGTATTAGATGGCCGTTTAGCTTCCTCAGAACGTTTGGACTGATGCAAGCTTTTTCAGATAAGATCTCTTTCAGATGCACTAGAAGCAGGAAGGATGCTTGCATGCAGGAGACAAGCCCTCATCAAATCATGGCAGAGTTGCATGCCCTGCATTTGTTCCTCCCAGGCACTTCTGTTTGTAATCCTGTGGAGCTCCACAGTGTTTAAGGAGAAGGAATTACCATAACTCTAGTGACAGCCATTGTGATCAGCACACACATAATAGCTGGTCAACTCATAAAAAGCATGGATGCATTCCTACTATTTTTTGGAGTCCTGAAATGAAATGTCTTCTGACACTTTCTCTTTCAAGCAAATAAACAGTATGCCTCTATTCTGACCTTTTGCTCCTAATTCACTAAGTCCTTCTAGAGCTGTCATTGAATAAATAATAGTTGAGTATCTGGCTGCCTTCTCTTTCGTAGTGAGGAAGTTTTCTACAGCTCCAGTGACATGAATAAAGTGACTTATGTAACACTGTTTTGTCATGAGAGTTAGCCTTAGAGATAGAACAATCAGTAGGAGTCTGTGCCAGGGGGGAACTGTGAAGTGTCTATCCTGGTGATGTTACTCCTCTTGAGTGAGTCCCTTATTGTACACAGAAAGAGTCTACTTCATCAAAGGAAGTAGAACTTAACACTGAGTTAAAGCCCTAGGGTTCTACCTACTGTTTTTAACTTTTGATTTGGCACTGTAATGGAACAATATGAGTTACTTCTCCTTATGCAAGAAATACCAAAAATTCTTTTGTTGTATTTTTGTAGTTACCAATCTTGTATTGTGCAATAAGCTGTAAAAGTATTTTTAAAACAATATGGTAATAATAAAGGCCATATTAATTGGATTCTCTGAGTTTCTTGCTAAATTCATTGTACACAATTTTCAACAGCATGTTTATGTACTAGCAAGTAGAAAAGATTTTTAGAGGTTGGTGTTTTAACCAAACTTCAGGAATGTGTTTATTGCACAATTTTGCATTTAAGTTCAACAGATGTGTTTTTGGTCTCATAAGCAGCTCAAATAGACATCAGGGAGAAAATAATGAGAGAACAATAATCAGGAATTGTCAGTTACCTGTCTCCTATTCATGAACAAGGGGTTATTTGGCTGTACAGAATACTAGTAAAATTTAAATATTTCACGTGCAATATATAATTTTTACTGAAGGCAGAAAACTGAGAGTATTCAGAAAATCATGTTTGGGCTCAGTATATGTATGGGAATTTCACTTCTCTATCAAAATATTGGCATGGATAGAACATGAGGCTATATCGCTGTGTTTATCCATAATTAAGTTAGGCAAATTTAACAAAGGAGCTGTACTCACACTTCACAGTTGCAATTAGCCACTAGTTGATATCACTAGGAAAAAGTTTATTTTGCTCATTAACAGTCATTTTTCAGACTTTTCTTAAAACTTTCCATGAAACCCTTCACACTAACAATTATCATAAATGAAAATTTATGTTGATAAGTCTCAAGGTTACTAGTTTCTGTGTGTGGCCTTCCTTAACACTTGCATTTGAAGACACACTAAAATGAGAAAGATTCCCCTTTAGCCGTTTCATGTTGTTTTGTCAGTTAATTGCTGAGTTTACAAGAGTTTTTGTAAGTTAGAGGATGTTATGCCAGTTTATGCACACTTAGGATAAAGCCCATTTTGTGCTCAAAACCAACCTTCTGATGTCCGACTGAGAGATCAGATGACCAGCCAAGGATACTCTTTCCATGGAGGCTGATTCTGTTTCCTGCAGTGCCAGGCAGGCAGGTTGGAAGAGCACAACTATCTGCTCCTACACCTCCATGACCGTGTGCCAGCTGAAGGCTGGAGCAGGGCAGTCCCACTGCATCTCTCCCTCCCCGCCCCCACAGGGTGACACTCCATCTTTCCCATGTCACACCCCAAGGGGAAGCAGGCTAAAGACGGGCAAGGAGGGTAGGGGCACTGGGTGAGGAGGCCACGGACACAAGTTACTGCAGCTGAGCAGTTCAGGGTTGGCAACCATAGCCAATAGTGGGGCTTTGCATGTACCACCCACGCTCCTGCAGTTTGTACCTTTAACAGGGATGTGAAAGATATTCCAGCTATTAGATGGAGAAACAGCAACTTCAGCACAGGAAGTTTTCCCACCATCTCAAGTTAATGCCCCTATGTTAGACTGTGACGATGAACACAATAGAAAAGCATGTTGTAGGTTAGATCTGGTTTTGAACAAAAGACAAATTATTTATTTCTTTCTTCAAATGAAGCATAACACTAAGGTATAAAGGGAGTATAAATAACATCTGATTGTGCTCCTAAGCTCCATGCTATAACTTTCTTGCAATGACATCCTTCAACAAATTAACTACATCATTACTGTTAAGTATTAATTGCACAAAACAGATACACAAAATATATAATGAGCTAGAAAGAGGACAACATTCTTCCATTATGACAAACAATTCTAACAAGAAATGGAAAAGAAAACCAATAGATCTAGGCTTACACTGATGGCAACACTGAGAGTTTTAAGTCCTCTCTTTGAACACATTACATGTGATAAATAATATGCAAAATATTTAAAGAATTTTATTGTTGCTTACAGAAGATACTTAGCAAGCAAGGAGACAGTAGCAATCACTGCCTCATGTCTCATATCCCCATCATTCAATGCAAATTTTTACATTTCATGCAATAATCCTGAGCTTATTTTCAGTAACATTGAAATGTCATCTATGTTAATTACCAAATACATACAGAGCCCAGCTATGGGGTCTATTGTATTATTAAGGCATGAAAAAAGAATAGCAGTTTATCAACTCTGAATGCCACAAATACAGCACAGCAGTTAGAAGGCTCAAAAAAGCTCAGAAAGTACCAGTGATTTCTGTGCGAAGGTCCTCCCAGAACACAACTGAATCATCAGCTCCTGAAAAGGCACAGAATCAAATCCTGTCCTCACTGACATCAGGGAGTTCTGCCATTGCCTTGACTGCTGGACCAAGCTTCAGAGCTATCAGGAGTGACTCAGACTCCATATCCCCAAAAAATTGACAAACTTCCTCTCACTCAAGTCAAGTATGAATTTAAAAAAACAATACCTACATATTGTTTTGTTAATTAGTATTTAAGCCTATGGAAAGGTTCAATTCATTATACAGTATGGCAATTAAGAAAAAGCCTTTTCAGAAAAAGCTTATTTGTTAGTCTGATTTATTAGTATGCTAAAAGAAGGGGGAAGTATCATGAAAAGAACCTCTGCCAAGTTTATGCTCTATTTATAAATGATTTTTAATTTTAAAATGGAAGATTTTGGTAAGCCAAACCAAGGATATGTGATACAATTCTAGACTCCATGGTTCAATGGCTCTTCTGAAAGACAAAGATCACCACAGCCCTGTCCAGTCATAGAGTGAAGAACTCATCATCTGCTTAAGTTGTAACGGGCTAGCAGTGTCTAGATTGTGTAGTTTGTCAGACAGTCTCTATTTTACATTTGAGAAGTTCTTGCAAAATGCCCTTTAGCAAGCCAGGGTATTCCAGTTCAGTTAATTAAGCCATTGAAACCAGGGACAAATTGCTGGCAAGACCTACTTCATGCATAATTGCATTATGTCCCATTCTGGGAACTAAAATAGCAGATGATCTCCTTTAACTCCGCAACTGCTATTGCCTAGCCTTTGTGTAAGTATTTACCTAGCTGAGCTCAGAGTTTACAAATCCAGTAGCCTTATACTTCATCTACAGGTGGCCCACAGTCTGCCACGGACAGAATGCTGGTATGCAAGAGGGGTGGACTTTCCATGCCTGCACCCCTTGCAGACGCAAGCCACCCCTTGGCAGAGATGGTGCGGTCCAATTCCGTCACTGCAAGGCTCTGAAAACTTTGCAGATGCACAAATCTGACTTAACTAATTTCACCTAAAACACCAAGTTATAATATTGAAAAATTGTTTGTCACACTAAAACATTCAGGAAACTCATTACTGTCTCATTTGAGATTGAAGGAGAAAAAAAGGTTGTTGATATTAGTTACTGGGTTAGAATTTGCAGGGGTTTTGGTTAATTTCTACTAACAAATAAGTTAAAGAAGGCTAAGGCTATAAATTGGTACTGTTTCATTTATAAATATTCACTTCACCTCTCTTCTAAAAAACATGTTAAGGAAAAAGGTGGCCAGAAGGATCACACATGTTGTAAATTGTAATTTGGTTGTTAGGCTGTAAAAACCAAAAATGTAAAGTTGAGCACAGTGTAAGAAAAAACCCAGTTTTTAATTAACTTATTTACAAGTTCATAAAATCAACTGAACTGGAGTAGATGTTCTATGTTTGTCACCAATATTTTATTGTAACTGGTAACTTGCACGCTTTGTAGTAGAACAAAAAGAAATTAAAGTTCACTATATACAGCCTTTGTACAGGCTACTTGACTATACTCAAGGCATAGTGATCATAGCACAACCTAGTCTTCATAATAATTTGTGCACAAAAAGACACCAATCAGACATTATGTGAACATTACAGTGAAATGACATCACAAGTCCAGTGAAAATTCAGCATCATACAAAACATATTGATCTACTGCAAATGACATCCTTTAAAACAATAAGCCTTTATTCAGTAGTAAATTAACCAGAGTCTGATGCAGAGATTTGTGTAGTTATAAGTCTTTTAAGTGAAGCAACCTCTGCAGATAAGTTTGCTATGCCCTGCTTCAAATAGAGGTTCTCTGACTCAGAGACATTGTAGATATTGTCTTTTATTTCAACAACTCCAGTTTTGCAACCGCTCTGAATTTTAACGTTGAGTTCCTTCTGATGCCAGAGCTCTGGTTTAAGTGACCAGTCTTGAATATTAGTCACTTGAACCGAGAAAGGAGTGTGAGAAGAATGCACCAAGTTTTGTGCACCATGTTTTTCAAGCTCAAAATGTCTTTTTGAGGACATGTCAATGGGTGACGACAACTTCTGCGTTGCATCATAGTCATTATCCATTGCTTCCACTTTAACTTGCATGGCTTTGGCTTTGATTCGAAGCTTGTGAGGCAAAGCTGAAGAATTAACTTCTGGAACTTTAACTGTTGCATGAACATTTTTATGTTCAACTGGAGAGTGAATTGGACCCTTAGGAACTTGCTGTTCGTCTTCTCCATCAGATGACTTTCCAACCACACCATCATCAGTTTCTGATGTTCTCGGGGAATTACTGGAGGACCTATTAACTTGCAAGAGAGGAGGAGAATGTGAGTACACATTAAAGGTAGCTCCCATGTAGTTTGGATATATGGATGCTTTATATGAACCTCTGTCATCTCTTGGCTCTCTCTCTAATTCCATGGGCTCCTGCTTTATAATCTGGAACTTATTTTCAGGACTTCTACAGTTGCTTTGTATACGGCTTGGTTGGGTATGCTCTACAGTTGATGTTTCAGATACATCAGACATTGAGCTTTGAGGAGAATGTTTAATGACAGAAATACAACTGCTACCAACTATAGATGGTTCATGTTCATCTACAAATGAGTTAATATTTGATTTGGAACTCTGATAATCTTGAAAATACACAGTTGTCGAGCTACTGAGTTTCTGTATCTCTTGGGCATAGGCTGCAGAACTAATTAAACCAAACTTTAACTTCAATGAAAGCAGCTCTGCCTTCAAAGTGGCATTCTCTTCTCCCAGTGCAATTAGTTTGTTCTCTAAGACAAGGTCATTCAGTCGTCGCTTTTCACGAGATCTTTTGGCAGCTTCATTATTTTTCCGCCTTTTCTCCCAATACATAGCATCTTTCTTTTCATCTGGAATGAATTCTCGCTTTCTCCGGCAAGCTGAAGATTTGCTCTTTCCAGTACTTGCTTCAGTAAGTAGTATATCTTCATTTGTAGACAATTCTTCAGATACTTCTGCTAAGGTCGACTTAAGTACCATGATTTTGTCCACATTGCTGCTTGTGTCAACAGGTCCGTGCTCCTTTTTAAGGGTCTGCATTTTTCTCAGCTGCATCAGAAACAATTTGTAGAAGATCTACAATACCCAACAGAGCAAGCTATCTCCCCAGTACTTCTCACTCCACAACTCGATAAATACAGTAATTTTAAATCCACGCACATTCTTCCTTTTCTTTCATAATATCAGACAGAAGTTCTGTCTAGAACAAAATTTCTTAGTAGATTCAATGGGAATCTTCTTAAAAACCTGAAATAGATAGAGAATTTTATTACTATTTAGGAATTGCTAAAGACACGCAAAAGTAGCATGTGACAGTTTAGTCCAGAATTTGGTTCATTAAACCTGCTGCAATATGAAGACAGCTCAACTCTGAAACAACTGATATTCTCAATTTCATGATACTGAGAGGTAGCAGACTTGCTTCCAAAACAAATATTATATGATCAAAGGAAAAATCAATTTAAACATGTTGGAGTTTTGACCCTACAGTAATGCTGTCACAGAACCTTCCATGATACCACCAGCCAAACTAAAACCACCAACACTTAACACTGCAGGACACCAAGCATGTAGATGAGCAGCACTGCAAAGTATCCTGCTCCACATTAAAGCATCTCTTCTGAAAACAGCTGTGGTGTATGACATAGAAATGCAATATATTTGGATCCTTCATGGATTAAAAATAACATAAGCTGATTTAGAGAAGCTGGATGGCTTTCTGTTGTCTTAAAATACCACCACTATCCGTTATATCTACTAAGCATTGTATCCATCATAGTAATTCAAACTAGCAAGTTCACACACATGATCTGGGCAAGTACCTAATGATTTAAAAATACTGACAAAAAATTATGTGATTTCTTCTTACATCTTACAAAGAAAACTTTACAAGCAGTATTGAAAAATAACATTTAATTAGAAACTTGCATTTGACAAATAGTCTTATTATGTCAAAGTAAAGTTTAATACCATTGAGCCATGGGCACCTCCAGTAAACAGTATTTTCATTGAAGTAAAAGTTTAGACCCAGAAGTCTTGCCATTAACAAAGAAAAACTAGCTTAACCTTTAGCTTCAGACATTTTGATAACTAAATTTGAACTTAAGAGTTTAAATTGGCCTTTGTTTTATTTAGCCCCTTTTAATGAAAAAATATTTTTTCTCCTAAGATCATTTGGTCTTGATCTGAGACACAGCTTCTCAGTATATCATTTTCCACAGTCAGTCATGTTCCTGGTAAAATGAATGTAGTATGCCAAGTGCTTTTATAGTGCTGACTATTGAGTCAGCAATCATTCTTGTCTGTACAACCCAAAAAAAAAAAAATTTAAATAATCAGCCACTTCAGATTAATGTCTCTATTTACTGGGACTGTTTTTACAATGACTAATGAAACTAATTTTAACATTATCAGTCAAGAAAGTTATAAAAGAATTAATGAATTGTATTCTGCCAGTTTCTCTTGTCTTTTCCAGAAGGCAAAGTGGAATGAGTGATGTAGTAACAATTAAGCAGGGTCATAAAGACCAAGGTTTCAAGCTGGGTTCTGTTCCATCAAACCATGCCAACTCTTCTGTCATGAAAAAATTAACACATTTAATAGAACAACTAAGTAGAATTTCCTAAAATCCGTGGTTAATTACTGACATGTAACTATTTGTCTTCGATAATACAGCCCTGATGAAAAATAGTTAGAAGCCAGCCACACCAAAGACAGCATCTAATATTTTAGTGGAAAAGCAGCACCACAAATTGCCATGCCTGAAAAGAAGAAATATACCTCTAATACACAAGCAGTTACATAGCTAGACCCTGATCCAAAATTCTAAGTGGAGTCAAAAGAGAGCTTTCTGTCAAGATAGACAAGAGCTGGATCAGGTTTAAAACAAAAAAAAAAAAAATTAACTCTACAGCAAAGCAACATCTGTTTGTCCAGACTTTCAGTAGAGTTTAATTTGCTGAAGTACGTGTATAGATATTTTGTCCATTTCACTGATACATGTAATTAATGATTTAATTGATATGTATACAATTTTAAACCTAGTGCAACTCAACACTCAAAAAATCATTGCTGAAACTGTAAAACAAAAACAAAAAAAAATATAGAATACAAGGCCACTTGACCTTTTGTCACATGTAGAATATTCGGTCTCTGTAACATCATTTTACATTAATAGAATACTGGGACTTCATTTCATTATCCTGTGGAACTGGGAGCACACAGTTGCCAATCTGTAATTATCTTGATACACTGCAATCACTATGTTCAGTTGTACCAGTAGCAAACACCTTCCATGGCCCACAGCAGGAAACAGTGTCATGTACTGAATACCTATGAAATCATCACTTCCCTCTTAGCATCTGTATCTCTTAGCATTTGTATCTCTGCCAACTCTCACCGAAGCAAAAAGTGTTCAAAACAACTTTTGTGAAATTTCATGTCCTGACCAATTCAGAGCTCTTATGGAACAATACTAGAGAGCTACACTCAATCCCAAATATTTGTTCTCACAGAAAACACTCCTGAACATGCATGCATCATCACTATTATCACACTGTATCTACCTACCTATATGTATATAGATATGTATATAGATATGTATATATGCCATATACCCTAGAACATCTATACTTACTTAAATTGGTAGCAACAGCAAGGAAGAACTTACAGAACCATTGGATATCTTAGAAGAACAAAACTATACCTACACAGATTTAATACATTTTTTTTCCTATAATATTCCCATCTTTTATTTCTGCATGATATAAAAGCAATGTTTAGTCTTGAACAAGACTGTATCAGGATAAGAATTCAGACTGTGTCTACCTGGATCATGTCCAGCTCAAAGCTATTCCACTTCAGTGTTTCTCCAACACTGCGGATTAGGAAAAATACTAATAATGGTAATAATAATTAGTAAAAAGTTTTTGGATTGTGGATTGATTTTTTTCCTAAATGAATGTAGACTAATGACATAGTTCATCAATATGACCATATTGGTGGATAAAAACTTGACTGCATGTCCAAATATCCACCTGCAAGCCTAACACTGGCACGGGGCTGCACTTAGCCCAACAACCTGCGGAGTTCATGTCCCTTGTTCCATGGGACATCTGCAGATTGTACACTGGAATGGCCAATCTGCTCACTGTAGCACTATTAACTCCTGTTTTGGCCAGTCTCCCTCCTGTACACATTGTTCCTGGCACAAACAGACAGAACATAAGTCGCATGCAATCTACAGCAAATATTAAGCATGTATCAAAATGACCGTGTTTTTGCACGCGATGTTCAACTTTGCTCTCTGCCAGAGTCCATCAGTAAAGCTGTCAGGACAGATGTAACTCACTGACATAGTCATATGGGTTTGCTATCCATGCAGTTACACCTAGTGCCACTGCTTTAGTGAATTAACAAAACAGCAATAGATCTTTAACTCTTTCTATATTGCTTGAGCACTTTTATGATGGTAACTGGAATTGTGGCTTTACAAACAGGAGTGAAAACCCTTGTTTATTAATACTTCTCCATGTGGATCAGCCCAATGCTGAGTCTGTAAACAAATTAAATTCCATCTGATGAAAATGGCAACATGCCTTCAATGGAACCAGCTATTTCACTTCACTTCACTTGCATTTTATAATTCCACTGGAAAACATGAGTATTTACACATAAATTAATGAACTGTAATGATTCCTCTGACTACATTTCAAATTCCAATATTTTCCCTTATGATTAATTTTTCAATTGCTTTATCACTCCCTCATAAAGTGTAATAAAACCAACATTTGGTTGGTTGATGTTAATGGCATTGAGTGCCAATTCTACAATGTAATAACACTCGACCCTATTAACTTAATTACAGAGCCAGTCTTGCTCCCACAGCAATTTTGCCATTGGCTTCAACAGAAGCAGAATACAATCCCAGATCCAAGTATTAATGAGACTGTTGTATAGGACTCATGCTATTGAAGCAAAAAATTATGTATGCAGTAATCAAAAAAATTAATTTATTCATGGGACTTCAAAAAATACTGAAGTGACAACATAGCACATTCAAGATCTGATCCTGGGAATTTATGTATTCACACTGTAATAATAACTGAAAGGTCTTAAAGGTTGCAGGACAGGGCCACAATCTTTCTATCTTCTGTGTAATTTAATTACATAAGTCATTTCTGCTTTAGGGAATGCATGTGGGCCTTGTCATGTACCTAAGCTTTCCCATAGAATAACTGCATGTTTTTATTTATACTTGGTAAAATATTTCATGCTATTTCCAAGCATAATCTTTCAAACATATCCAAGGATAAAACAACTGTTTAATTCTACAGCTCTAGTGTTTCGATAGTGATTCTATCAAACTGGATGAAATCCCATTTCTAGCATTGGATGCTCAAACACAATTCAATTTTGTATCATTGTGTCTATGAAAAAAATATTTATCAGTGCTTTAAAAAATGGAAGAAAATAACAGTTATGTATAGCTTCTTGTTTTAGAAAAAAACCACATGCCTCTATCATCAACACCACTATTTGGCACACTCTAGAAAAACAATTGCACTCGTATTGATGTCTCTGCTTACTTTTAGTTGCCGTTGTCCATGTTTTAAATAGGTATCATTAATTATATTACTGCTACCATTCTGCCAGAGTTTATCAATTTTGAAAATCTGGCTACATACCAGATGAGCTGCTATAGATGCTCTTTATAGATTCCAAAGTCACCAGTTTGCATTCCAAATTTTGGAAAACTGAAAGATATATTTTGCACTTAATCTTCTGAAGTGTTCTAAAAACAGTTGCTATCTATCTCACTACTTTTATGAGGCACAGAAAAAATATCATTCTCATAGCACACATGGGACAGGAGGCTGAGTTTAAGCTCAGGTGGTGTTTAGCCTCCCAAAACACTGCTGAAAAATTTTGGAGATACTCTACCTCTACTGCTTTCCACAGACAAAATTTAGGCCACAAAACTCCACACCTATGATTAAGTCTATTATAATTCAGAAATCCTCTCCAACAGAGAGGATTTCCATTCTCCACTGAAATCCTTCAACATAGTTCTTCTTGCCCTTTACCGACAACAGTTCATAAGTTTATGTTCCTGTTGAAGAAAAGGAATGCTGGACATTCTGAAAGAGTGATATCCCTGGGACAGATTTGTGGGCCAGAGGGTAGAACAAATGAAGCTAAAACTTATTGAAAAAACCTGGGTGACTGTATTTTATGCAGTGATGGACAGGTTATCCACAGTCACAAAGGGGAAAAGCATTTACAATACAAACATTACCACCAATTTCTGCTGTTACATAGTAACACACATAAGGACCATTAATATGGTACAATAGCATGGAGCAATGCAGAACTATTGATCCTGTACAGTTTCCTTTCTCTACAATTTCGTGGACATCTTAAGTGCTTACTGTTTCAGGACCAATGTGTAATTAGGTCAGTGGAACACTGATGATGATAGCTTTGTACAAGATGACCCACTTTTGCTAAAATGTTGATCGTGTTATTGAAAGAAAAAAATTGAGTATGTCCACAAAATATATTCCATTGGGCACATCAGAAATCATTTATTGTGACACTGTTCAATCAAATTTAAGAAAAGATGAGTAAGATTATCATGGAACTTGAAATACTATTGCAATTTCACATTACCCAACTCTACATTGTACCCAGAAAGCTGATGTCATATGTAATTTTTACAAAAGGCTTTCATTGTTAGAAAAATTACTTAAGTTACTGTTTATCTTAACTACAAATTAACTCAATAAAGTACAGCCTGCTTACCAAAGGTAAATTACACAAATAAAATTAGTGTTTGGAGAGCACAAAGCATACGTTAAGGGTAGCCGTTGCTCAAAAAGGTCAATCAAGCTTAGTAAGTGCCAATTTGCCCCATATTTTCTTCCATTTCCTTATGAAGACAGTATGATTCTGCCAGATCTGTTCATTTTTCCTGAAACAAGCTCTGGTTTAAAGGGTGGAAAACAAGATCTAAGAATATTACTAATTGCACCAGGAAAAAATTTAAAACTGAGAAGGAAATATATATACATATATATAGTAAATATTTAACTCCATATATATGATATATATAGTACACGCATGTAAATATGCAATTTAATAAATATCATTCCACTTTCCAGTATTTTTAATAAAACTTCAATAGAGACAACTGTTACTGAAGTTACAGTACTATGGCAGTATGTTTCTCATTTCAGTAGCTACTTGACAGCAGGAAAAACTAGACTACAAAAAGCTATAACTTAATAGCAACCATGTTCTGAAAATACAGTCTTATGTTTCCCTTGGTTACAAACCATAAAAAAACAGAGCCCACAAAATCAAATATTAATTATTCGGACAACAAATGGCTTTCTATTATTGAACTGTGTTCTTAAAATGCCAAGCTTGGACCAGACCTTCAGCTGACCTAAATTTATATGGCTCTATTTAAAGGCAGCAGAATTATGTCAATTAATCCCAGCTGATGCTCTAAACATGCATCTTGTTATATAACAACTGAAGTAAATATATAAAATAAACACTGGCTGTAAAATGTTATCTACCACACACTTCAAACAGAGCAGAGGAATAGCAATCTTTAGAGCTCCAATTCTGTGAGATGGTCCAGACCACTGCCCATGCTGAGCACTATTTTCTTTGTTGGGTTGCATTCCACTTGTAAAGGAAGTCTTGCAGCACTGGCACCTATATTGTCAGCTGTTGTGCAGACACCTCTGTAGCAAAAACTGGTTAATTATTTAAATACTGCAGGACAGACTGAAAATTACACCAAGGTGGAGCAACTCAAGAAAGGGGAAAAAGCCATGTCCTAAATAAGGCATTCCTTCTGACAGAATATAGATTTGTTTAATATCTGTCATGAAATTCAATCTCATAGTATGCTATTTTGGACATGGACCAATTCAACAAGTGTATTAGGAAATAGCAGGGTATCTAAGGTGGCTTTAGATTAATTTTGGATCTACCTTCTAATACAATTTTTAATAATGTTGCTTCTATCACATTTTTAGTCAAGATCAAGTATTCCCTTGCTTACACAATTTAAATTTTGACAGTCATGCTTATCATCAGTATTAGACAGTTACATTCTCTTGTAGCTACTAAAAAAAAAAAATCAAATACTGTAAGGTAATGATTTAATACTGTAAAATATTAACACAGAAATCAATTGTCATTTTCTTTTAGAATGGACTGCAGGAATTGGCCATCTATTTGCATTTTTTTTCTATTACATAGCCTAAGCACATTTATATCTCATAACTGGCTGTAATGATCATGGCAAGGTCACCTAGAAGAGTCAATTAAGCTGATGAGTCAGATACATTGCTTAACAGTGTGTAATAAGACTCAAACAGAGGATTTTATTGTTCATATTATTGCATCACAGTGATGTTATAACAGCAGCAAGATTGCCGTCTGGAAAAAAACTATTGCATAAGGATAGTTTGCATAACTATTTGTTAAAATAAGTCAATTTAAAATGAGTTAAAGGTTTATTTCATTTACGAGTTTTATTTCAAAATAAAGGATTGGAAAAAAGCAGCTTGGTACTGATACTTCTCTCAGGTTCTATTGCAACAGAAAGAATGTTTGTATGTTCTACAAATTTCATCCAAAGTAAGGCAAATACTGTTCCTTCTTAAGATGAGATAAGCTGTGTGGAGGTCATGTAAGTTCATACTGCCCATGGGAAGACTCTTAGCTTTTTGACACCTTCACATCATTTTCTCAAAAACCAACAAACAACCCAACCAAACAAACAAAAAAAAAATGCCCTCCCCAACCCCTAAAAGAAAATGCAAAACAACCCCCACCAAAACAGCAGAAACTTGAGGATTTGGATGCAAATCCAGGAAGCTGGATATTTTTAAAAGCTAGTTAAGAGTCCTTTGGAGCATGAGTTAAAACTATAAAGTAAATGAAAGTGGAGGCAGAATATTCTAAAGCATGTTAGCACTTTAACAGTCAAAGACATCTGTAATGTGAGAACTTTTGTAACAATAACTGTTAGTGGCAATGTTATTAACAATCCTTAATCAGGAGTCCTTGATCTTGTTGGTTTATATCATGTCTTTGGGCCAAAAACCAAATCCTTATTCATTCGAGTTTCCCACCAAAGTCAACATTTTGATTAAATGAGGACCATAAAAGCGATGCACGTGCAGTATTTTAAACGAGGCTCTGGATTTAATTAATTACTCAGGAGGTCAAAGATAACTCAAAGTAGGTTACATACACACTGGAGCAAACATAACGAAACTGAGTGCAATCATTCACGTTACAAGGACAACGAAAAAAAATAGGGTTGTTTTTAACACAACAGTAACTCCAGAAGAGCCCCACTATCAAGGCTGTACTTGGCCCCAGCCATCAAGCAGCAGAAAAGTTTTTGCAGTTAACATGAATTTTACATTTTTAAAATACTTTGCTGCTACTTCCTGCAGCAGGTACAACGAACATAAACCCTGTGGCTGGGGTACTCAGCTGGGAGGATTTTGGTCAGAAGCACAGTGATGTTGGTTTCGTCTATTGGAGAACCCTTTCATCCAACAAAAAAAAAAACAAAACAAAAAAAAAAAAAAATTAAAAAAAAAAACCTCATCTTGAAAGATGAGTTATCGCCAGCAACTTTCAAGCTATACTCCCGTCGAGAACACACCACAGCCCCGGAGTACAAAACACACACAGCCACTGCGACGCCGAAGTGACTTGGGGGAAAAAAAATTTACAGAATTGGGC
>VWZQ01010190.1:587724-617640 GCA_013397015.1 Myiagra hebetior | reverse complement strand
TTTTTTTTTTTTTTTTTTGCCATGCTTCCACTTGCCAGTGGATAACAGACATGCAGAGACAGTTGGCATGCTACTGGAAATATCAGACATGAGACCCAGCAATAAGCTTGAAGACCTGCTTGCTCATAAATATTGGTGGCTTACTTAAGGTCTTAGGCACGCTGAAGAACCTATGTGAGGAATCTTGTGCAGCGCACATTATGTACCACAGATTTTGTACCAATTTGATGCACTGAGTTCACAGGACTGTCAAAAGCCAAAGTAAATCCTGAAACTTCAGGCAGTTTTTAAAATTAAATGGTGCATATTGTTTTCACCATGATAAATGGTTTCTGATGAATCCTGTGCATATACTTTTAAAAACTTTAAGTCTCATATCTAGAAAAAAAAAAAAACATTAATGCAAATTTGCCTTCATGACTCAGGTTCTTGAAATTCTAGAATTCTAGAAAGAAGTCTCCAAGGCAAATAATATCCTTCCTATGTGGGTGGACAGTCTTGGAAATAATATTCCAGATGGAGTTTGGTCGCCTATTTGCTTGTATGTTTGTCACCAATTATAATCAGCCATAAAAACAGACCTGATCTTTCTCCCAGATTAGTAACAAATATGTTTTCTATATTTTACGCTGCTTCTACTCAGTGGAGGTCAGGAGAGTCAAAACCTTTTACAGCAAAACCTGGTCTTATTCTCCAAATCTTACAGTGGGTGCTTGACAGATTCAGGGATAAGGTGGGATACGGGGCCAAATGCTGGTGTGGCTGAAGGAACATATTCACCATTTTTCCACCTCTCCTGAGGTGCAGAAAAAAATAGCATGGATGAAAGCCATAGCTTTGTGCATTCTGCACAAAAGGAGTCTAAGGCTTTTGGGAAAACTGTAAAAAAGAGAATCATTCTATGATTATCCACCTCTGCTGATTTTCCTATTGGAGGGATGAAGTAGGTCATGAAGATCTTTAGCTAAATTCTCAGCTGACTATAGCATGGTATGATTTATACTTGCTTTTGGACAGCACAATATTAACTTCAACTCCTTTAGATTCATTGGTATTTATTGCTACATGACTTAAACTCTCTTAACACTACCTCTGATTTTGGCTTAATGAGTATTGCTAAGGCTACACTGAGTCATAGTACTACATGCAAGGTCTAGAAAAGTCATTTGAGCAGTAACTAACAAAAATATAACAGGAGTAATGCCTGTCATCTCCACGATTGGTTGACTCCTTGGCATTCAGCTGTGTACATGCCTTTTGGGCTTTCCATAATATAAGCTTTGAATATGACCCAACCTGAAATTTAGAATCAGATGAAAGTAAAAGTTCCAGTTCCTCTAAAGAAAAAAGGCTTTAATTCCTCACTTTTATTATAGTCCACATATAGTACAATGTAATAATTGAAATAAATCTGGAGCAAAATAAGAATAAAATGTTTCTTAAGATTATGCTCTACTAAACGCAATTTAATGATTTATTTATATATGTATACACACACACATACATACTCTCTGAAATTAACTGAAAAGACGGTGAGTTCTGCTATTATCCTTAGTTCCCTTGCATTGCTTTCTTTATATCTGTAGGAGGTTTACTACATAGCAATGCAATTACAGAAAACTATATTCACCGATCTTTTTATATATTTAATGCGATCAGTGCTCAAAAATGTTTAAGACTAACCAAGTCCTCTAGGGCTTCCTGCTCAAGAAGAACAGTAGTGAAAGTTCCATAAAATAGATGATACTGTGATTTTATAAAGATCAAAGACAGAAATAAAATGCATGAAAGAAAAAGGCAAGTCATTTGACTACAGTTCAAAGTATTAATCAAAATATTTCCATGCATCTGGGAACATTTGTGGAAACTGTTCTGGAAAAATATTTGTGCTGTAATGTACTCTTGCTAAAAGCAAACCCAAGAGAAATAGATGTTCACATTGTAACTTAGGCAGACATAAGTGAAGCAATGTTTACTGGAACTGTTAAGTGTGAAGAAACACCAAAAATTGCACAATAAGTGCATGGACTAAATAAAGAAGATTTACATGATACTTTTGCACTGCAACAGCCAACTTAAGGCTTCATGGCTATTCATATGACAAACTAAGAAGGTTATGGTGTTTGAGCATTTTAGACCAGTCTAAATGCAAACAAAAATGTCTTGTTTCTTAGGTCACAAACTCCAATTCTGCCCACAGAGCCACTGGCATATTACCCACTTAGATTGAGAGACAATATGGAGAACAGCAGTATCTTCAGGACTGATGGAAGTATCAGATTTCACCTGAATATTTAAACACAGAAAGAAGTATTTTCAAAAAGGTTCTTTTCATTAATGAACGCATTTGCTGCTAATGTGCATAACACTGCCCTTACTGAAACTCTTGAGATACTGCTGCCAATGTTGCGGAAAGTAGAAACATGTAGCACCGTTAATTTTCAATACTGGACTGGAAAAAAATTACTGGAAAGCCCTCAAGAATGTGAATATGTGCCATTTTATGAAGCGTATAGTATGCATATAGAAAGCAGGAAGTGCTAGGAATATCACTGAAAAGAAAAATTTTAAAAAGAGATGAGTCCTAGCTTCCCTCTTCCTATGACTGAGTAGCAGACATGATGAGTAGGAAATCTGGAGAGCACCACATAAAAATACTGGAGAAGGAAAGCCAGCAGGCACCCTGAGTGACTGAGATGGCAAGGCACACCTTATACCCACATTCATTTGAAAGGAAGGTGGAGATGACACAGGTAGGAAGATCAGCAATTTCTCATGGCCAGCAGCACAGGAGGGAGACAAGTGACAAGTCATTGCCACTGGGAACTGTTTCAGTGTGGCAAAACAAGCTCACCATGCTAAGTTCTATTTGCAGCACCTTGCTCAGAAATTGCTGAGGACCAGTGGGGTTTGATATGTGTACTTACTCAGAGCAGCCTCACTGTTGACATTTGAATCACTCAGATTAAATAAGACAGGCCAATAATTTGGAGGATTTTGATGTGAAGTGAGGATTTCTTGAGAAGTAAGACCAGTTCTTCTAGAAGGGGCCCAAAGGTCCTTCATGTCCTGTGGCTCTCCTGGTCTGCAGCAACTGAAGCAACTGCTGGTGGGATCTTTACTAAAGCCCCAGTAAATGAAATTTTCTGTCAGAGATGCAAACAACTCCCCCCAACATCTTTTCACATTTTCCCTTTAAATAGTTTTCTGTCCATGTAGATATGAGCAATTCTATCTCCAAAACAAAATAAAATTGTCTTGCATAAAAGTTCCCCAAACGACAGAGTTAACACAAACCTCATTCAATTAGTCATCTAAATGAAATTACTCAAAAATGATAATACAAGTCACAAAATTCACTGCTTGCTATCCAGTAGAACTAAGACAAAGGAAAGTCAAAATTCTTAGTCAGAGTCTTTTCAATATGACCTAACACTATTAGCTGCTATTTTTCTAGTCATCTACTTTTCTGCTTCATTCGTCATACTCCAAAGTAAGAAATGTGTAAAGAAACCAGTAGGATGGGGGTTTTTGGCAGTCATTTCTTCAACACAATTGAGGCTTGGTCTTGCCATTTAATCTTTGTTCACATTAGTCATCCCACTGACTTTGATGATTTACATTTGTGATTAATCCTGACTTAAGTTACAGCACTAAATCTTTAAGAAATATACCTCACTTGATTTACCAAAATGTTTGGAAGTCTGTGTGCTTGACCACTGCAGGCAGAAAGACACTGAGGACAGATATTTTGCTATGATGCTGTGTTTTGAGATAGGACACTGAGAGCAAATATCTCACAATGGATTTTTACAGACACCATAACAACTAAGAATAGTAAAATGCATATTAACATACTGAGCAGTTGGCTCTCCTATGACAGTAATTATCAGTGAGTCATTTGGTGAAGCCACTATACTTTGCAAAATAGTTGGAAATGTCTTCTATTGAAGCAAAAACTGAATAGTAAACAAAGACATGAAGAGCTATAAAAAGTTTGTTACACAGCAATGATTATCAGAAAGACAATAAGAAGCCTTTGTTCTGTGCAGGGGATATTTCTGCTACTGTTTTATGGTTATTGTACATTAAAGCTGTGCAAGCACTGGACAGGGTTAATTTTAGCCTTTTTGAGAGAATGGAGTGTAATTCTTAGTCTTAGACCCTTGCTCTGAAGGACTGTAGAGAGTCTGCAAAACACCCTTAGCAGAGATCACTGAGAAGCATGCTCTTGGTTGTTCAACTGCTGTTGTTTCATGGTCTTCACCATTTAAAAATGGCAGATGGCTTAGTTCAAAGTTTTGCTCCTGAAATTCTCTGCTCTGCTGCTTGGTAACCTTGGAGAATCAGACTTTACATTGCTGTAATTCCTTTTCACCCTCAACATGCTCAGGTGACTGAAGTTTTTCCTTCTATGTACACAGAAGGGAAGTACCTTTCTTGCCCACGAGTCCAACTGGGACCCAGAAATGTGGGAAACTGGGACTGCCACTGCTGAAGTCCAGAGCAGGGATTTGTCTGATAGACATTTCGAGAAATCTCTACCAACCACTGCTGGTATAAGCCTCTTTGCACTGGTGGCTTCCTACTTTTTGTACTGCAGACTTGTAAAACTGGCATGCAGAAGGGTGGGTAGAAAGTGGTCTAATATGCAGAAAAAGACAGGGCAAAAGTGAGCTTGTCTTTTGCAGCATAGTCATCAAGACACTCACCATGGGAGAAGGGTATCTGTGTTTCACTACTTACAGGAAAGTTTATGCGTGGAGCTGTAGGGACCCTACCTTGAAGAACGTCCTGTGATAATAAATGTACCTGTGGTAATAAACAGTCATCATGGATTTTGAACCATGGATTCATACAGTGGTATTGTGGGTGACCCTGGGTGGATGCAAGGCACCCACTGAAGCCCCCTCTCCCTCTATCACTCCCCTCTGCAACCAGGCAAAGGAAAGAAAATATAAAACGGGTTCCTGAGCTGAGATAAGGATAGGGAGAGATCATTCACCATCATGGGCAAAACTCAAAACTCAAATTGGGGATAGTAATTGAATATACCGCTAACAAATTCAGAGCAGGATAATGAAAAGTAAAATAAATCTTAAAAACACCTTCCCTCCAGTCCTCCTCATTCTCAGCTCTACCTCCTTCCTTCCAGTGAGAGTGGGGACACAGAGATGGGGAATGGGGCTTACAGTCAGTACATCACATGATATTCCTACTGCTGCTCAGGGAGAAGAGTCTTTCTTCTGCTCCAGTGTGGGATCCCTCCCACAGGAGATAGTCCTCCATCAGCTTCTCCAATGTGACTCCATCCCATGGACAACAGCTCTCCATGAACTGCTCCAATGTGGATTGCTCTTCCATGGGCTGCTGCCCTTCAGGCACAGCCTGCTCCAGCATGGGTCCTGCACAGGGTCACAAGTCCTGCCAGGAGATCTGCCCCAGCATGGGCTCCTCTCTCCATGGGTCTGCAGGTCCCTGCCAGGGGCCTGTTCCAGCACAGGCCTCCCAAGGGCTCACAGCCTCCTCTCAGGCATCCACCTGCTCCAGCCTGGGGCTCCTCCATGGGCTGCAGGTGGATTTCTGCATCCCCACGAACCTCCAGGGGCTGCAGGGCACAGCTGCCTCACCATGGGCTGCACCAGGGGCTGCAGAGGAATCTCAGCTCTGGTGCCTGGAGCAGCTCCTGCCTCTCCTTCTCCACTGACCTTGGCGTCTGCAGAGTTGTTCTCATGTATTCTCTGGCCACAGTTACATAATATGCCCATTAAGGAGTTTTTTCCATCTTAAATATGTTATCACAGAGGCCTTACCCTCACTCCTGGCTGGATCAGCCCTGACCAGCAGCAGCTCTGTCCTGGAGCTGGCTGGCACTGGCTCTGTCTGACATGGGGGAAGCTTCTGGCAGCTTCTCACAGAAACCACCCCTGAAGCCCCAAAACCTGGCCACACAAACCCAACACAAATGGTTTGGGTTGGAAGGGATCTTAAGGATCATCTAGGTCCAACCCTCATGCATTTGGCCCAACGTCCTGAACCACCTCCATAGAGCACTACATGGAAAAAGTTACTAGCTGGCTAAAGGGTAGCTCTCTAAAAATAAGTATGACAGAGACTTAGACAACAATGTATACACAGTTTTCTTCACTGCATTTCATGAAAGAAACAAGTGTCAAATGCAAAAAATAGTTAAATGTAGTAAGAGAGCAGGGTTGGAGAATATGTGGTCCAGTGAAGCCATTCAGGCTCAGCAGTCTTTAAACAAAGCTATTTCAGATGTACCTTATGTCTCAATGCCTGTGTCTTTCCTTTAGATAGGAAATGGAAATAGAGTGTGTTAATCTATTTTGACTATCATTCTTGTTAACTCTTCTTCTTCATGCATAAACACCAGTACCTCAAGAATATTCAGTGCAAAGCTCTTACGTTAGAACAGACAGACATGAGTAAAATTTATCATGAAATTAAACTGGAACCAGAGAAAAGGAACTCCTGATTTAGTGTTGCATATACTTAGGCTGCAACACTTCTAAGTTAGAAGTATCTTCTCTACAGAAAAATTAATTCATTTATGACTTCAGACCTGCTGCTAACAAGAGTAATACGTGAAGAGAAGAAAACATAAGATGACATTAAGCTTGACTGTAATCTTGCTTTTACACTGAGCTATCTTAAACACAGCACAAAGGTTTGAAATAGTGCACAAAGTCAAGTAATGGTTCAAAATGTCTGCAGTGTTAGTGGCAAGCTAGCTAGCCAACCAGTATTACAGTGAAATAGTTTTATGTTAGATCAACTAGAAAAGTTCTTTGAATTAGCTCTAAAAGCTGAGCTGTGACATGCCAAGAAGGAATGAGGCAACAACCTGAAGGGATGGAGGTTTTTTCCCTGCCATCCTATTACTGTTGCCTGCACATGGCACACACCCTTGCAATCCACCCAACCTCCCCTCAGAACTTGGCAGAATCTGTTCCTTATGACTGCTAGTGATGACACATCCTGGAGGAAAATCTTCTTGAGATTTGTTAACTTAGCTTCTGAGGTGCCTTTCCTCATGTTCAAACAAAGGAGACATCAGAAAGGGAGAATGACAGAGCTGGGAAGTGTTGGTATTTGTCCATGGGCAAAAACTGTTGCAGCTGCATTGGTTTGAGCTGAGGTGTGAAATATTAGCTGTGAACTTCTTACTGAGCAGCGAGAGAGCCGTAGTCCAGAATTGAGTCAAGGGAGCCAAACTTCCACTGCTGGTGGTGATGAGTACAAAAAGATCCATAATCTAAATATCTTCTCAAATGTCCCCAGAAAAAAGTCTGAGGAAAATGAGGGATCAGCAAAGCAAGACTTCCTGAAAATATTTAACAGTGAGCCAACTTTATGGAAAGAGGAAGAGATTGTTCCTTTAATGTCATGATGATTTTTTGCCTTTTTTATATCTATACTTTTTATATACCCTTTTAAATAGCTTTTTTGTATCTTCAGTACTTTTAGCATGCATACTTGTAATTCCTTAAGTCTGATAACTTAGCTTAGACCCAATATTCTGTTAAGCCAGGAGACCAAACATCCTAGAGGCCTTGAAGCTGGAGGCCAGAGAGCCCTATGCTATCCTGCGAAACCAAGGTCCTCTCTAGAACACATCCTGTAAACTAAGATTAGACCCATCCAGGGGGGAATTCCTCAGGATGGGGGTTCATTCCAGCCTCTCATTGGGGAATCTTTGATAGATCTGCAAATTTGCAAGGTCTATGAATTGTATACGTGACCTATCGTGTGTGTGCCTTTCAATGTCCATTTCGGTGCATTCCACCTGGATGCAGTGGTACACCTTAAAGATCCTTAAATAAATCCCGAGGTAAAAACCCCTTTTCCCTTAAACTGTGTTTTGTTCTTAATTTTAAGACCAGGAAAAGGCAACACCTTTATCTAGGCCAAGTCCCAAATGCTTTCCATGCAATTGGTGAAAATAAGCATAGAATTTGCCTCTGCAGTCCCTGTAAGTTCAAAGGGCAATGCCATGCTTTTGGTTCTACTTGTGTTTGGCTCTAAACACATTTGAGAAGTAAAATGTTATTTCCTTGGTATAAATAGTCTTCTCAAACATGAGTCTTTTCTCTTTTGAACTGAGTACATTTCTAGAAGGCACAACACACACCACCTTAAGCTGTGGGGGCTTCGAAACACTGTTTTGTTACAAACGTCCACTAAGTGGTAGTTGATAGAGCTGTACTCTATGCCCTATGTACCTAAGCTAAATTCTGCTTGGGCTAATTAGCCGTGAAAGAACATTGTCAAGTCTCAGAAGAATAAGCATGGACAATTCCTTCCAGACTGAATATTATTCTCTAACACAAAGCTGTTTTAGTTTTCTGTCAACAATTCTCATGGAGATGAATTGGTGTTAGTTAAGCCCAGTGCCCAGTAACATGAATGCAATAAAGTGGTCAAGAACACTTGTCATCCAAAGCCCCAATTTGCCATTTTTGTTTACTGTTCCTCAGCTGTTATTCTTAGAATAAAATCTATTGCCTCATAAATAGAAAGAAAACAATAACACCTACTAAAAAATATTGTTTAAAGAAGTGTTTAGCAAGACCATTTTTCTCAGCCACAGAGTCCTAGCCTTCATTCCTATCCCAGGCTACAGGTAACATGCTCAGACAGCTTGTGAACTGGTTTCCCATAGAAAATTTGAGATCAAGAGAGCAGCAGATGATGGGAGACACCTAGTTTGAGAACTGACAGAAGTACACTGATACACACCAGCCTTTGTAGAGGTCCTTCATGCTCTCTTCCATTACAGGATAAGAGCACGTCCTTTAAAGGATGAAGAGGACAGTAAGAGACTCCAGTGTTGCAAGTAAAGATACCACTGTGACTACCACCAGAATGCCTTAGTGAATGTATTTCCTATTCTCTTTTATGTTTCTGAGCTGTTCTTGAGGAAAAACAAAACAAAACAACAAACAAAACACAAAATTTAAAACTAAGTAACTAACTTACAAAACCCCAACAAAACAAACAGAAAAAACCCTCACAAAACAAAACAAAACAAAATAAAAGAAAAAGGGCCAATTAGGACAGCTGGCTTGAATTTCCATTGAGACTCTGTATGGTTCTTGCGGCAATCACAGATCTGTGGACATGGTGAGTCCTTTGCTGCTGGAAGAACTTGGCCTACTGTCCCCATGTATGAAGTCACTCTGCAGTACACATCAGTAAACTGGGCTTGGTACAGGCACACCATGTGACAAAAAAGGGACTCTGCCACTCTTCCTCAGCAAAGGAAGGAGTTAAACTGAAACTAGAGAGAAAAAAAAGGTCAAAACACTTCTTTACATGCACAGACACTTTAATTGATAGGGGTCTTCCAGTAACTGAGCCAGTTTAGTGCTCACCTTCTCAATGGGTGTTGGATCCAGAACAGAAACTCCCCTAAAATAGGGTCAGTTGCAGGTCTGCTCACTAATTAGAGCAGAAGGAAATGGATGTTTCACTGTCCTTCATGCAGCCTGACTCCTCCTCACCCTTCATTTACTGCTCCCATTACAGGACTCCTAGTCAAACCTCTTTCTTGCCCTCCTCAGGGCAGGCACCTCTGGTCTTGCCTGCCTTTAAGGCTGATGATCATTCTAGCTTTGTTTTGAACAGCCTGCAAGCCCAGGGTCACCCAACACTGAGGTAGTTAATTCAATGGGCTGCCCTTGCACTGGGAAATCTGGAGGCCTGGCATTTTTTCTCCCCAGCAGACTGCTGGGCAGACTGCTAAGGAGCTTGGTTGGCAAGCTGGCATGAAACTGGGCAGGCTTTTGACTGAAACCTGCCTGGCAGGCGACTTTGGAAATATGCCTGTGTTTTGTCAGAAGATTTGTTGAAACAGACACATTCCCACAGAATGTTGTGATTTTGATTAATCAGCATTTCAGAGTTGGTAAAGTGTTCCCCTGGAAGATTTCTGACCATCTTTGCTGACAATAAGCTGCACATTTGCAGCAATCCCAATTGCAATGATCCTTCAGTGCCTTCCACTCAAAATGCTCTCAGACAATTGTCTGAGTGCTCCCCTGCAGGAATGCTAAGCTCCACCATGTCTGTCATGAACAAGGACAGGGTGTGACACAGTCAAGGACTCCAGGACTGGGCTGTTTGATATTAGAGCAGTATTTTGCAGGAACACACAGAGAAAATGTCCTTCCCATGCACTGAAGTACTTCACAAATATTCATAAATATGAATTGCATAGCTTAGGTTAGTTCATCTCACACAAATCCGTTCTCAGTTTGCAATTTAATGTATGAATTACAGGCACTAGATCTGCTGAATTAGAAAAACAAAGAAAACCTGCAGGGTAAAGAAAAGAAACTCATAGCATTCTCTGCTCTTCTTTCTGTGTTCCCGTTTTGCATTACCACCCTGCCTTCCTGCCCACCTCCTGCCCTCCCTCCCCCTCAATGTGCCTGGTATACATTTAAAAAAAACAATGTTATTTGTTTTCATCCTTGTCCTTTTAGAATAACAACGAAGTTCTCCTTGCTCTGACAAACTGAACTTATTCTCAGTCCCTGTATTTCAAAGCAGGATTTGACATACAGGAAACTCAGAGGAGTATAAGCCTGTTGCACTTGATTTTGGTTTTGGTTTAACTGATTCTCTCTTTTTTTTTTTTTTTTTTTAAGATATCATAGAGCATGTAATGACTCTACTGCACTTTTGTGCATCTGTGAGTCATGAGGTAGGCTGGGTCTAAGAGAGGGCCAAGTCACAAAGTTCACATATGGATTTTGTTTTTCCAAGGTCTGAGGAAGTTCAGATTTGAGAGTTCTCATTCGGATCATCTCAGGAACACACAAGGATTCAGTTCCAGTCTGATTAGTTGTGAAACATTTCTATTTCCTTTCCTTTCCATTCCTACCACTTTGGATTTTATTTCACCGATTGCGCTTGCCATGATTGGCAGAATGAACAAAAAAGTCATCACTATTACATTATCCTTCTGCTGGGATTAGAAGGAAGAAGGAACAGAAATGTTCCACTGGATGATAATACTATTTCCCACACTTGCAGTCATCTAGGCTAACTAGTTGTCAGTAATAGCTAAGTGACTCAGAGGTAACATCAATGGCAGTGAAAAAATCCGTAATTGATTTAATGACCAAGGATTTTCAGGCTCTTATTTTTGAGGTCAAATATCTCTTTTTGGGGGGAGTGAGGAAGCTATTAGTTTGACAATTAAAATATATACCTGAAACATTTATGATATAAAGACTTTCTTAATGTAGAGAGTTGCTCCTGTTTCTGAAGACTATCACTCTCAGGGTTTTCTCATCCTCTCTACTGAGGTTACTTAACATTTTGTCCCTAGTTCATCAGTTCTTATCTTGGACTTCATCAAAACCTGATTTTTTGATGTAGGGGTAATTTTTCTCTGGTTGTCTGCAGTTTTGTTTTCTTCAGCTCTTGCTAATCTCTTGCCGCAGAATCCCAATTTACCATACAATGTGCAAGTGTTTCTAGCTCTTTGACCTTTCTATTTCATTTTCTGCATGTTGCTATGTAATATCCTCTGCAGTCCTTTCTCTTTAAAATCACACATTTGCATGCGTAGTTTAGATATATGGAATGAACATCTTCAGGCTCAAAACCTTCTTCATTTGTTTTTTTCACAAGTTGGTGGAAAATACATTTTATGCCAATATAAAATTTGTCTCTACTACATAAGAAGGAAAATAGTGGTAAATGAAGTTTAAGAGGGAAGAAGTGGAACTGTGTGGAGTGAAACACACTTGTTCAAATCAAGAGAACAGTTGATTCTGGTAACTCAAATGAAATTTAATTTAGTAAAGGGCTAAAGAACATGTTATGCTTGATATTTAGCATTAACAGAGAAATACCAACTTGATTTTTTTGGCTAATGGTAGCAGCATAAGGTTGCTAGGTATATGAGAAACTATGAGCGTAAAAATTGATGTCTTTAGTAAATGCATGGTATCAGTATGCAGATTGTGACTCAAACAGAAACACACTTTGAAGTAAACAATCATACCATGTATTATTATAATCAGTTGTGGGTTGATGGCCCACATCAAGAACGTAATGGGAAGAGGCGGCAGGAAATCCTGCATATAGATGACATGGCCAAGAGGCAATCTTCAAAAGAATAAAAATTAAAAAAAAAATTAATAATAATAATAAACCAGAGGAAGTAGCAAAGTGATTGTAGTAAAACAAGGAAGAAGGCATAGAATGAGCTTGAGTAAACAGAGGTTAGGGAGGTCAGTAAAGATGTCAGAAGCAAACTGGATGCAAAGATTAATGAGGTTGGACTAGATGACACTGACTAATGCCACTACTCTGGGTAAGCTACAGAGGACAGAATTTGACTGTGAGAACCAGTCCAGTCTTCAGAGCGCAAGAAGAGCCTGGAGTAGAAATACCAAAGACATGGTACAGGAGAACCATATGCCACCAAACAGTGGCCAAGCACAGACTTTGGATGTTTATTGTGACACCTAACTTCAGATGATGGGACACAATAATCTAGTTTTCAGTTAAATCTTCTCAGTATGGAACTGAGATACCCTTTACATGTTCTCTCTTCACAGCTGTGTTTCATTACTTAAATTGACCCAGTCTATTCCAATCATAAATTCTACCTAAATATCCTTCTGCAATTTGAAAAGAATTAGCCATAGTAATTCTGAAAAAAAAAAAACCAAACCAAACAAACGTTTCATTAATAAACCATATCACTGGGTAGAGAAATACTAGTTGTTATATTAATATTCTATTTCAACTTCAAGATTAACAGAAACATACAATCATTTTTGCTGCCATTCTATTCAACCTCCTTCCTTCTTTCTCTATTTGCAATAAATAGAAATAAACCTATTTTCATCAATAAGCCCCAAATGTTTTGCACACAACAGTTTTCTGCAATAAACTAAACAAACTACCAGTGTTGACACTTCTGCCCTGACTGACTCTACCAACAAAGCCTGTATTTAACTGACTGTTCCCATGGAGTCTTTTTTCTGAACCTTATTCTACAGAGGATGCAGCAGCAAGAGAGAAAGAGGTTCTTATGCTCCTCTTTGCAGAGCCTGATGGCTCAGAAATACACACCAGAGAAAACTTCCTTTTTGCAGAAGGTACAAATCTTTTTGACTACAGTATGCCCAGGTACCCCAGTGATTGATTCATCATCTGTTATCCAGAAACATGCTCTGCTACTCTTTGGTTCACTATTACCCTTTCTGAGTGCAGAATACCTCTCATGCTTGTCAGTAGTTTTTGTTCGATTCCTTGCCTCTACAGAGCAACAACCCCACCTTCTCAGTGGAAGAAATGAGGGCAGGCTCTTCTATATCACAGCATATGTCAAGGTTTAACTCCAAGTACACCTCACAGCTAAAGAGCAAAAATGTGGTTTTTTGAGATTTGAACACTTCTCTGTAGATCATGGTCAAACAAAGCCCATGAAAGCTAACTTTATGAAAATTGGATGGGGTTTTAACTGCACTCTATGTGCCTACCTTCAGACACACTGTGATACTGCCAGTTTTCATGCTTTAAGTGCCAACGGGGAATTATGCAGTGGCCACTGCACCAGCACAGAGTGTTTTCTACTCCTCCAAAGTTGGCTAAAAGCAAGCAGCAGTGTTCCATGTTACCGCTTGAAATGGCCACACTCTGCACACAGGGTCATACCCCTCCCAGCCGAAAATGACGTGTGTTCACTGCTAGCTACGTGCTGAGCAGGTAAGTGTTTCACAGCAGAACAGAGTGAGCTCAAGTTTCCTATCGTGAAGCACCGAGGCTTTTATTACAGGCTCACTAGAGCAGATGCTCTGTGGGGTGTGCAGCCATAAAATAGTTCTTGATTAGTGTTACCTCACGCCTAGTAAGTTGTTGGTGTTTTTACTGCAGCTGGACTTTGGAACAGAGCCAATTTAGTGTTAGTGTTTTCTTTCAAGGAAACAAGTTTTCTTACTTCTTTCTTTTTCTATCTGATACCCCAAATTCAATGTCTACTCATCTTTTTGATTTATCAGAAGGTGATCTGTCTACGGTTGTTGTCATGGCTCATCAGCAGGGTTTTCAGGGAAAGGGACTGTCAGGAAATATGAAGCTTGTCCAGTCATCATATAAATATCTGTATGCTGGTTCAAATTCAAGAAAGTTATTAGTATCCAGCTTCCTATCAGGTTCACATCAAACTTCGTGATGTCTGGAAGCTGTGAGCCACTCCTTGACCTGAGGAGTGAAGCAGATTAGCCTCTGACTTATAGCTAGACAAACCTCCATAGTACCTAGGGCCAGCAAAATGCATTCCCTGGCAGATTCTTTGTCTGACACATTTCTATATCCTGTCTCTTGATACAGTACATGCATAGTTTTGAATGATATGGGTTTAAGACCCTTTCAAAAATTTTATTTGCTCTCTGGAGTAGTATCAGGTGTGTATTTCCTTTTCCAGGCTCTGTTTAAGTATCTGATCATCACCCATGCACAGATGCCAACAGTTACTATTTCCTTTTGCAAGATGTTTAAACAAATCAGGTCATTACCAGCCGTCTGCGTTTGTTGCTGAAGCTGCAGTAACACAAATGAATATTACTGGCAAAAAATCTCCAAGAAAAAGGTTTCTCTTTGTCAAGGACTGCCATGTGTTTCTTAAAATCATACAGGATTCACTTTCAAAGCATTTTGCTGCTGTTACTGAGCAGTATCTGGGTTGCTACTGTACTGACAAAGCTCAGCATTGTACCAGGCACAGTTTTATGAGGATATCTACACTGGCATGTGCAAGGAGAGCCAGTCAGAAGATTTGTATTTTCTGAAGCCCGAGGTGCATGCAGAGCCTGAGTGGTGTGCAGTACTGGGGTCAAATGGCCCAGTGCCACACTGTGCTTAGGACGTGGTGCATCAGGCACCCAGCAAGATGGGATGTCACCAAGCAGCAGCCTCAGCATGGCTCTGGATTTTAATAAGGCACATCCCAGGCAGTATTAAGCACTGCAAGGAGATGCCCGGCTAGGAAAATCCAGTGTGTGGTCCTCACCACTGGGCTGGAGTTACTGAATGCTGAAGTCACTTATGCTACTGTCTCTACTTTGTTCCTTCATCAGCTTGCTCAGTGTCTTCACTCATCTGGTTATCTTTCCTCCTGACCTTCAGCAAAGTGTTTGAAGAATAAGGATTATTACACTGGTTTTACTTCAAAAAATATTTTACATTTCAAAAAATGTGGGTTTGATATAAGTTTAAATAAACGGTCTAATTAGATTGGTGAAGAAACTGAAAAGCAGTAACATGATGGAGAGAAAAATAAGAAAAAAGGTGGAGTCAAAAAACATCTGTGAGGGTGTAAAGAGATTTCTACATCTGGCTGCACAGGTGACACACCCTGCCCAAATGAAGCCTTGCTGAGGCCAAGCATGCTTATACAAACTTCGCTGGTTCTATCTGGCCTACAGCAAACTTGCAAAGTAATTGATACCTGTACAGAGGAGCTTCGAGCATACGCAGCCTGCTTCAGCTGAGCATGCTTTCCGCAAACATAACCACCTGGCTGGTGAGCAATATCCTGGAGCCAGTTTCAGTGGGAGGACACTGTAAGGGTGTGCATGATTCAGGAACCCCCTGCAATGACAAACTGCCATTTTTACACGCTGCTGTTTCAACTGTAGTGGGGGAAAGCACCATGAGATGACAGAGGTGAGGTTTGAAACTTGACAAAGATTTGTATAAAGCTATGTTTTGTGATAGCACAGTATCACAGCATACCAGACACAGTGTGTTCTCCCACCTCCACAACAAGGGGCGTGCTAGTAGTTTTGACCTTTACACCACAAGCTGCTTAATATTTCTAGATGTCTGTGTGTCTTAAATGTAGCCATATTGCTGATTGTGATTTTTTGTGAACCATGTGGTATTAGTATTAGTTCTGCAGCTAGATTAGATGCACAGAGCTGCTGAAGCTGCTTAAGATAGTGACAGCTAAGCAACTCCTACTCTCCTCTTTAGACCAAACAAAAGCTTCAAGTAGTCTTGCAAGTTCTCTAGTTTTAAGCACATATAAAGTGCAGCCCTCAGAAATTACTTCAAAATAGAAGTAAATTTAAGGAAATAAATTGGATTTTCTTTTACCATTTTCTGTGTTCATAAAAATAAAATTGCCATAATACGAACAGCAGGGGAAAAAAAGCAGTGAAAGAGCATCACCATTAAAGCACTAATCGTGAAGCTGACAAATGTATTTTCATAGTATTATTTGAGTTCCAAAGATAGCTCAGAAAAAGGAGGTCAGCCTGGAATTGGGGCATTAAAAAAATGTTGGTTAAAGATGGGAAAGGTCATGACTGTTTGCACAGTGCTCTACTTTCTCCATTAAAAAAAAAAACCCAACAAAAAAAACAGTTAAGGAGAGATGATGATTCAGTGCTGGAGAAAAAAAAAAAGCAATGTGTGTGATTGGTGAGCACACTCGCCCCATCTATGAAATCATCTACATGCGTGGCTAGATGAACATCTGCTGCATAAAGTCAGCACTGGTTTCAGTATGCCACAAAACAATTTGGCTTTTGCTTATTTTCTGAGAAATGGTACAGGAAGAATGTATACTATACCCGAGTAGCTAATAATGTAGCATTTAATAATGACATCAGTGAGCAAGCAATGCTAATAAAATTCATCATCTTTGTCTCAAATGTGTTGTTAATCCAACATGATTCAGAAATGGATGAACGGGGGTGGGAAAGTAATCAAGCATACTTGTTTATGTTATTTCCTCCATTCTTTATCAAGAAAACTAAATGCCAGCATGTGATCAGCTCTGATTCCAGCACACAGTCGTTCGCAATGAGTGTTTTAATGGACTGCTTGAACTGATGGCAGAAATGAGAAAGATCATCCGATAAATTCAGCATATACATACAATATAAATCTGGCCTGTATTTATCAGTGATTAAGTACGACAGGGAGTAGTAGCTTATCCAGGAAATTCCATATGCTATGTGGGCCAGATCCTCAGCTGGTACAAACCAGTTTAGCACCAGTGAAGTACTAGCAGTACAGTAGGGACGACTGTAGCTGCCAAGTTTGATGCTGCACCATGTGTGATATTCTATGCCAATTATTTAACAAGCTTATTAGGTATTTGCATCTAATTTGCATATAACTAACTTCCTTTTTTGAAAGCCTACACTCTAGTATGTGGGGGTGGAAAGCAGCCTTGCTCCACAAAACCCTCAGCTTAACTAATGAGCACATAAAAAGTGGTGGAGGTTTTTATAGCCACTCATGTTCTGTAGTTCCTTACCTATGACTGACAGACTTATACTGCATCTTCTAGTAACAGAAAGTGGTGGCACGGAATTTGTGTCTAGGGACTGCCACTGAAAGTCCTCGCCTCTCCAATCCTGCCCCAAAATCCCGTGCCTTAGAGCAGCCACAAAACATCAATTACATGTGAGAAGGTTTAACTTTACAGATCCAGCTGAGATTTATGCTGGTGAACTTTGGTCAAAAAATTATAATCAACCATGCTTTCAGGTTTCTAGTCTTCTAACAGAATGCTAGTAACCTTCACAAGAGAGTTAGTTGGGGCTCTTGGGAAGGTACCTCTGCAAAAGTGATGGGTGAGATTTGGTAGCCACCAGTATGCAGGCACACGTTATTTCAGTTGCTCTACCCCACCCAGCTCCTAAAAAGTCAGCTCTCATCAACTCATTGTTAGTAGACTGCACATGCAAATTCACTTCTCTAATGCAATATTTACATCAGAGGAATGTATGTCAGGATGCTGACATTTACACGTTTTTCTTTGACGTGGCTTTGGAATTGCAAACTGGGAAGGCATTGCAAGTCCTCTTGTATTCTTTCTGCAGATGAAGGGGTGGTGAAAATCATGCCACTGTCTGGTGGAGAACAGCCTTCTGAGTGCAACAATGTTTGGGAGTGCAACACTTGGATTACAGGATTTTCTGAGTTCTTCCCTTACTCCCAGGGTAGATTGTAAATAGTTAAGAGTCAGCAATGATTTGAGGTTTGGGTTGACTGCAGGAAACTAGATTCAGGACAATTCTCTTCAATCCATAGATTTCATCACTTGGAAAAGATCATGTACATTAAAATGGAGCCTTATAGAAAGCTATGCATCACCTAACTTGCTCAAGGATAAAGATATGTCCTGCACCATGAGCTTGGCTCCTTACTCTGAGAGGCAGCATGACAAAGCAGGGGAGAATGAAGCCTAGAATGTTTAGAAACAACTTCTTATGCCCCTCTGTAATCTAACTGTAAAATAGATGAACAGCTGTTGGTTTTCTGTTTTGGAGCAGGATCCATTGACTGGCGAGATCATTAAGTGTCCAGGAACACAAAAAGCTGCCTGAGCAAACTGCAGTTTCCTGACTTGCGTTTCATTACCCTTTCTCCCTTAGTTTCCTGACTTGTGTTTCATTACCCTTTCTTCCTTAAGTCAGAGAAAGTACAGGAAAGTACAGGTCAGCTAAAGTAAGTGGCTGAGCACCTGTTGCAGGTGAGCTAAGACACACGAGTAAAATGGGAAGGTCATAAAGGGCCAACAACCTCTAGCAGGTTTGATGAAGGATCAGGCTCTGATACACTCCCCAGTGAGCAAGGGCATCACACTCTGACCTAGATAGAAAGCCTGTCTGAGAGGATACCAGAGTGACGATAGCACCCCAGTACAAATTATTACTGGCAGCACGAACTGAATGTCTTACAACATATTCTCTGGAATTATGAACTAAAGTAAGACAAATGCAGCACAGATTTTCTCTAACTAGTGCAGAGACTGTCTGCTACCTTAGTTGCTCCCTTTGGCTCTCTCTAGAAACATCCCACGAAGCCTAGGTCTCAGGCAATGTTCTTCCTCTTCATCTGGTTTAATATTTTTCCCTTTGCTGTGTTAATTTTCACTGTGTTCCTTCTTCTGGCTCTTCATTAATTTGAAAGGCCAATATGAACACGTTTTGGCACTTGCTGTGCAAATACATACCCAAGGTGTGCTCAGTGTGGTATTAACAATTCCAGCTCCAGCGCTGCCATTAGCTCTCTCAGTGCAGACATCAAACAACAATATATTATCTCCATGCAAAGCTGCTAACTGTTTACTACATTATACCCACTGTATAGTATTCCCAAGCCAAGACTATATTAACAACAGAGTTAGGACAGAGAGCATAGATTAAAAATGTGGACAAAATAACCATTGCAAGAATACTGCAATTATCCCCAAAACAAATATTAAAACCTCTTACAATTCAAAGTTCAATTTATACTAATAGACATTCACAGTAAGGTCATCCAAATGACCTCAACTCTGACAAGTAGTGACAGCCTGCAATAAACAAGCATGTTAGTCTTATAATACCAACAACTGCAGTAGCATCAAATATTTCTCCAGTTTAAAAGTAATTCTTTCTTTCTCATATGCTGTCTTTGCAGTGAACTCATACATGAACAGCAAATACATGCATTCTTTTTTAGCATGTAGAACGGCCTCCTTCTAAAATAGCGCAGAAAATACAAGAAAAATGTGTTTATGTTGGACACAAAAACAACCTTGACTGAAACCCATGCATCTTAATGCTAAGAGTCTCCAGAAAGAGTCTTAGCTCTGATGTAAATTGCATCACCTGCTTTTATAATGTATATTTTGACTTGCATCCACAGAGTTCATGACAGTAAAATAGCACACATCCTTAGCATGTAATTACATGTTCAACTGCCTACAGTGTAAATCGCATGCCTTTTAAAAACAGTTACTGGCATATAACTAATTAATGAAATTATTCAGGGTTATTGCCCACATACCAGCAATATTCGTTAGAGGATAGTTTACATTCAGGTTTAACCAGTTTGCAGCCCTGCTGGCTTACCACATTATTTTCCATGATAATGGTTTTATCTGGTTTAAGAAAACCACATTTTAAGGAAAAAAAGCTGTGGCACAAAATAAGGCTGGAAATAAACAGCACTGAGGGCAGTGTCATCACGAGACAGCACACAGCTACAAGGGAGGAGCCTTGTAGTCCACCAGACTCAGGTAGAAAGGGTGAGAGATGCTATTTGGGGAGAAGGAAGGCCAGTGGTCACTTATGCTTGGCATGTTTTGAGAAGCTGCATATGATCTCCCTCCTGGGTCCTACTGGGAAAGGAAACATCACCTGAAAGGAACCAGGAGCTTCCCCCATAACCTGGTACTTGGGGGGAAACTGGCTGGAAAAAGACCTCATTCCACATTGTGTGTATTGCTCTGACCTTTCTCTCTCTTTTGGAGTCCAGCCTGTCAAATTTTCTCCCTTAACAGCCAAGCCCCAGCAATGTGAGTCGAAGTTATGCCACTGGCTCTAGCACTGTATTTCCTTTGTTTGCAGCTGTTAAGCAAATTCCTCTTAATCACTTAATGTAATTTATACATATAACTGTGGGCCACATGAGTATAAAGAGGTAGGCATGGCATCAGACATGTTCGTGGAACTGCCTTTGCTTACACCAAAGGCTGAATTTCGTCCAGTATTTTTGCACAGAAAGGCAATGTGTAATGTTACTGCAACACATTTTCTCTGGCACTGTCTCACTGCTGCTGGCACAGACACAACTCTTTGATATTGAGTAGGTAAATTATTTTCCTTGCCAGCTTTCTATCTGTAACTTTGACTACCAGTAATATTTGCTAGCTACCATCAGTATGGCAGTTTTTAAGTTTCATTTCAGTTGTAGCCCAGACATTAAAACAAAGCTAGAGGCGATGCCTGTCCTAACAAGTCACGAAATTCTGTGATGATGCACTTCCGCGTCATCTCAAAATGACAGTATGTTCCATGAAAAAGAAAAGGAAGGGGGAGTAGGCTTATGTCTGCATTTATCAGAAAGCACAAACACATACTTCTGTCTTCATTCCTGTAAACAAAATGCATCCACAACCCTCCGTCAAAGAACAGACTGCAACACTGTAAAACACTCAATAAAACCAACTGGGTGGGGCTGGGTTTTGGGATGGGAAAGGAAAAAGGTGAACAGTGATTAATACCAGATTTTAACTACTACATCTAAAATTTTAAGACATTAAAGGAGGATAGTTTCTAACCAACAGCTACCCATAAACCACAGGAACAAACTTGTACTTTAACTGTACTTTAATTTACATTTTAACTTTGCATCAAAATGTCAACAAATGTGATTCAACCTACAGGGCTGACTGGACAAATCCTACGTAATTTACTGCCCCCCATTCTTCCATGCTGGCACATTAGTCTACTACTACTACAATACAGCACTGCAAATACAATGCCTTTTTGAGTGTTTAGTAATACATGTAACAAACTCATACAATTAGAAATAATACTCTAATCAAAGCATGGGATCTGGATTAGAAAGGTGCAGTGTTCCTACCTATAAAGAAGAGTATGCCTCACAAACGGGAAGGGGTTTGTGCCGGAGAAACAGGGAGGGTATTTGGCTCCACATGAACACATGCTTTGCTCAGTGCGCAGTTTCACTCCACAGCCAGCTCAATGCATCAGGGAGATTACTTCAAATGAGCTCCTACTTCTTGTCCTCTCTCCTGCATTTTTCACTTGCTCCTGCTCATATCCCATTTTGCTCTCAGGAGTCGCAGGGCTGGCCAGTGAGCAGCTCAGACAGATGGTGGATTAGCCCCTGTGCTGGTTCAGTGAGCTGATCCAATGTTCCCTTTGGCAGAAAGATCACTGGATCTGCTTACTTCTTAGGCCAGTGTTTGCACCAGAGCTGTAGCCATCTCTGCCTGTATCTTGGACCCAGCATGTGAAGCACCTTGTAATCCTGTGACTTGAATCTGTGGGGCTTACTATCAATCAGCTATTCCCAGCCCCTGCTAAATAAAGTTAATCAAAGACAGCTTATTTTGTAATTTAAAGTGACCGTGTTGACGTTACACCCAGTGAATCTTTTCTTTGAGTGCTGCCCGTCAGCCTGCCCTACTTTCTGAAGGTTGTGAGGGTGCTGTAATGAAAGGGATGCAAATATTGCATAATACCAGCAGAAATTCATAAAGACACTATTTCTGAAAATTACCAATCATCACTCGGGGCCTGTTATTGCTAGCAGCACTTAGGGCTCACAGCCTGAGGAACGCCACGGCTGCCTCTGCTCCTTTGCATGACTTGTTTGTCCCGTATGCTCCACTGACAGGTCAGATTGTAATCTTGGGTGAATTGTAAGCAGCACCATGTATCTGGAAATGTCTGCTGAGATACGTTTATGTATGCTGTGTGCCCAAGATTAGAGCTTGGCCCAGCACCAGGAGTTAGGAAACCAGACCCTACCCAGGAGTTAAGAAACTTGCTTACATTTGTTGTGTACTATTTTAAACATAAGAACAAAGAGGAAAACACTCTGCACTGATCCTTGTTGATGTGGAAAGTCAGACTAAGACACCTATTTATGTTTCACAATGCTGAGGAATATCTATTACTTCAGGATGACAGTCGTGCTGAGCTTGTTGTGCAACAGGGATTTACAAGAACTTCTGCAAACTTACCCTCTTAGGTACTAAATGAACTTAAGCCTCCCCATGTTTGCTACACAAAGTTCATTTTAGCCCTGAAATAGTTCATGGCACTCTTTGTCCCATACTTGCTTCACACCCTTCAGCAAGCAGCATGTCATGCAGGCCTGGAGGCTGATCTCTGCTGACACATAGGGGATGGTTTTCAGTCAAGAGCAGGGTATTTTTTCTGCAGGATTTCTCCACAGANTTTTTTTTTTTTTTTTTCGTTACCAAAGAATAAAGCCAGTAAAGACTGGGAATTTCCAGGACTACTGTTTAAATGAGGCAAAGACTTTGAAGCGTCCCCTCTCTCATGTCAGAGGTTCAGGGGGGCTCTGGGACTGGAATCTGGCTGCCCCTGGTCTCTCAGAGGCAGTCAGTGGGGTCTAGGGAGGTGGCCCAGGTGCAGGCAGCTCTCAGTACACTCACTGCGGCCTGGAGGAGCCACTGCCTCCAAAGCACAGAGAGCATCTGCAAACCCACTGCCCCAGAATGCACACCTCCCTGAGATGTATTCAAAAGGTAGAGGAGACAAACCCCAGCCTGCCGGAGGGGTTTGCTGGTAAGGAATCAACAGACAGGGCCTCTGCTCAGCTCAGCAGTGAGCGCAAGACAGATGCCCAATTTTGAAAGGTCTCGGGGCAAAGCAACATTGAGCCCTTGTAAAACTAGGTGCTGAAGTTGGGCTCTTACCACAACAATTAGTTGCTTACATAAGTGACCTGATTTTTCAAATGCACTGAACATCCAACAGTTCCCATGGACTCCAATTAGGGCTGCTGGCTGCTCAGCAGTTTTGGAAATCAGACCATTTCTTTGGATGCCTAAATATGGGCTTGAGTATGCTGGCTTTAGCTGCTCCAACTTACAAATTCTGGTCATGCTATTTCTGCAGCAGAGGCAACCCCAATTAAGCCGAGCAGAGTTAGAAGTCATTCTAGAAAAGGAACATGACTGTGCTTGGAAAATCTGTCTGGTCTGCTGACATGAAGAAATGAAATTGAAATTCCTGTATTATTTATTGATAATCATCTGTAAGATAAAATAAGAATGCACATGTACTTCATACTTCACTATTTGCCATTTTGCTTGCACTTAGAGAGAAGTCGCAGAACACCAGGAACTGATTTTGAAAAACTGTTAATTTAGTATACATTCCACTTGCCCATCCCAAAACACAATGTACTTTACCACAGGGAAAGACTTGGACTTCTTTTCATAACAAAGAAAAGAAAACAGCAATAAATAAAAGAACTAGGAGGCAACGGTCAGTGTTGAAACATGTTCTCAGGTTGTTCTGCAAGACTTCCTTCAGTCTGCCCCCTCCTTTTTACCCTCCACAGGGAGAAATGCTTGGGATGATAGGTAGCAACAGGCTTCAGAAACATTCTGATAGTAATGAAAATTTTGCATTCCCCTTCAAACTCCAGCCAATCAAACGGAAGCTCTTGTTTGCCATCAATAACACTTAACAGTTGTCTAACAGTCAGATTAGCCAGCAGTGAAAGTGCACAGTGCAACCTGAGTTTGAATTAGACAAACTCTGTTAGAGATATTCATACCTCTGTACCTTTAGCAAGCCCTTTCTAAGTGCCTCCTGACATGCCAGTCACTCTGCAGTCTCTTTCACCACTGTCTGTTCAATGTGCCCCCACACTAATCTGGAAATGTGGAAGGTTGAGAGCCAGCACAAGTTGTCTGAGCAGTGACGGAAAGGTGCTCTTGCTATGGTATTCGGCTTAAGCTTCTGTATTTGGCTCCCCGAAATAGGCATGCTTGGCAGGTTTGATGTTAAATGAATTACTAATACTGGCTTTCAGCAAATTTCCTGTAAGGCTTTTACACTGATTTATTTTCCTGGCAAGATTTTTCTAAGTTCTGAAAACTTATTTAGATATTATCACTAACTTATGTAACACTTACAGAAAGCGTGGCAAGTAGTATGGAAAGGGAGCTAATTTTCATTTGTATAGCTGATAGAATCATGTAACTATATGTTTGCCCGTGGCCTGTTTGCATGCTGATTCCTGTCCCCATAATGTTAATGTAATTATGTAAAGTCTCCACCATGAGTCACATAGGAAACTTCAAAGACAATGAAGTTCATTCATTTGTACACTATGTGTTTCCCAAATTTAAATAGGAAAGTTATCATCACAGCATCCCCCAAGGGGGCAGCCCAAGTGATAACAGTTGCCTTCCCTTTCCCTTGTAAGCACTGCTCAGAGTATTAAGTAACTTTTTCATGGACATTCCAGAGAGGGTAATGTGTAATCTATGCCTTCACATAAGACAAAGAAATCCCTGCTCATCTCCTATAATGGATCTCCACTGAATAAAGACAATTCATTCTTAAGCATATTTACTTTGAGGTGACAGGGGCATTTCATAGCCTGTGATAGCAGTTTCATAAAAGTATCCATTTACTCAGGAGAGCTTTTGCTGCAGTACTGGAGGTAATGCTGCTTGTAACACCATTTCTTTTTCTCATCTGTTTTCGCTTCCCCTTAAATGCCTAAACACCGATTCCCCATCTTCTGGAAGGTGTTTCTTCTAAATAAACAGAAGAAGGAATATTAGCCTGGGGTTGGCTGGCATAAGGCTGTGTCCTTTGAGAAAAATCCCAGCATCCATTTTTTAGATCCACTGGTTGAAGGGAACCTGGACATACTGCAGAAAAACTATCTCTATGGGCTGTCCAGGAGGTCCCTTGCTAGAGTTTCAAATGAATCTCTGGCTGCACACTTTGAAAAAAAAAGGAAAGAGTTTTGCTATAGTGCTGAGTGATTCCTACTATTCAGAACAGGAGGATTTACGTATTTTTTTCTTTCTGTCTCATCAGAGCACCAAAGAGTTGAATTTAGGATTTGATTTGTCATTCCTCATTACTGACACAAAGGGAAATTTTTATTTGTTAGTCATAAGAAGAATAGAGAATGCCGGATTTCACAAGACGTCAAAAAATTTGTTTGCAGATCCAGAAGTTTTCATCAGTGCTACATGTATATCTTTAAGTCATCAGTGATGTGATATTCTCAGATAGGTGTCAAACTTGAGAGACTGAGCCACTGATTCTTGAATTTAAAAGGCACCTTCACTTTCTGGACCATCCTTGCCTCTTTCACGTCTGTGTGCCTCAACTCTGAACTCCACTGCAGTTTTGTAAGTTCAAAGCAGGCCACAGCTGGTGAAAATTTTCAGCAAACAATTAATAGACAGTCGTAGCTAGGTAAGGACTATGCTTGTGTACAAGAAAGATCTTAACTTGATTTGGGACCTGGAAAACATACTAATTAAAAAAATATTTTTCTCCAACTCCAGCATAGATCAATGTACTTAACTTCAATAAGCACACTAATGAAGTGTAATTCCAGTTATTACTCAGAAAAAACAAGGTCAACGAAACTCATCCCAATAAAATCTTTCTGTCAAACATTTGCTATGTATTTTCTCTATAGATTATATTTCTGCTATATTAAAGCCCACCTTAATACTGTTATTTTAAAAGACAACAATGTTAAGCATTCAAGATTTAGGAAATCCAAGCAATTAAGGCCCCTTAATGTGCAACCTTAATACAACCTCTGTGGTACATATGTATTGTCATCATGTATGGTGAGACAGTCACACAGCGGTTTCTTCTTACAAGACCTCTGCCTCTTTCAATTACTTAGGAAGGACAGTGCCCTGTAGGTTTTTAATATTTAATTCTTTCCTCATTCAGTACACTGTTGCCTAACGTGTTATTTATTTAGCACTATTCAAGCCTACTCTGAAAAAAACCACATAAAATTTCCTCAAGGGCTTTTCTGTGGTGCTTACCATAACAGCGCTGCAATGATATACAAATGTTAATGAATCATTTCACAGGTTAAGAAGTGAGGCAAAGACACTAAAAGTTGGTAAGCAATTTCAAATGTCCGCAACCTTTCTTATGATTATTTAGCACTGTATTTTCGAAGCTCATCTTCCACTAACTGCAGCTACAGCTGCCGCATTCAGCATTTCTGCAGTATCGTCTTACAGCCTGAAGTCAGAAGACCAAGAAATATGGGGAAAAAAAATGGCCAGGCCTAGGACATCACTTAGATGTTGCCTAGTTAGGGCTTTCTTCTGGAAAAAGCAAGGTTTACAAAACTGGTCTGAAGCAGCCATAAACTGAATTTCTAATCAAAAAGATTCCAATCTGGACTTTAGAAAAGTTATGTCAAAACTGGAATGTGTACATGAGTGTCTTAGTTTTGATAGGCTGGATTTTTGTGACAAAAACACTATGTAGAAAAATTCCTCAACAGTTCCCTTTGCAGTGAAGACACACCAAGAAACCAAATTAAGGTTGTTCCAGAAACATTCACTTTTTGGTATTTCTTAGCTTTTTGAGGGCTTTAGAGTGCATCCATAATAATAATATAGATCATTTACCATTGTGTGTGGGCAATCTGGTTCCACACCAGTGAGAGCAGACGTGTACATATTGACAGATGCACACAGCCACAGATGTGCTGGGACATGGTACTGCATTGACTGTCAGCATTCTTACTTTCATTTGTGTACTGTGATTAAGCAAGATATAAACAGTATATAAGCAGGAGGATAATCCGCTACTTCTGGCATTTTTTTTAAGCAATGGCAGACATGTCACTTAAGAATATGATTTAGTGGTGGACTTGGCAGTGCTGGGTTAACAGTTGCACTCAATGATCTGAAAGGTCTTTCCCAACTTAAATGATTCTAAGTTTCTGTGATGGTGCCTCAAGCACAACAACATGTAGAATCATGTTGTTAGCAATTTTCACAGCTATGAATAACGATACACAGACAATAAATAGATTTTCAAAATAATGCTGTATTCATTTCTGTTGTATTATTTACTTCTCTAGACAGATTTCTAATTCATTCAGGAAGGATATTACAGGGAAGGGTTAGGAGATGGGGGAGGATGACTTTGCTATGGGAATAGGCTATACTTTTACCCTAGATGTTATACAGAAAGAATTTTAATAAAACCACCAATTGTATTACATCAGTGCATCCTCTTAAATCCCATGGAGATTTTCCTAAACAGAGCTAAGCCATTTGCTTCAAACATCTTATCTATTTCTGTCACTACACAAATCCCCTAAATATTTCAGTCACTGCAAGGCCAACTGAAATGGTAAATTACCTCGTATACTAAAGGGAAAAGTGTTGAATAGCACTAGGTTTGGATCCTGCTGAAAATGAGGCTGCTGGGATTGAAGGCAACTGCAGGAAAATCAGAATTATAAGCAGTATCATCCCTATCCAACAATTACACTAGTGCCTATTGGTAACATTCCTTTATACTTCTCCTTGCTTTTATTTTGTCTGATGAGACATTCTGCTATTTTTCTAAGCGCATGTTGAAAGAGAACTGACAAAGGATGGCCTCACCTATTATTCTTTGCAATGGAACTGTTTGCAGACAGGTCATCAGAGGCTACTGCAGCTTTTGGAAAAGCTGACGATAATACAATGAAAGCATTTCTGAAACGTAAAGCTGCCTCTGCTGTACTTTTCCTTCTCCATTTTACAGTGTCAAATGCTTTTCTTAGTGCCCCTAAGCTAATTTAGGAAGCAGGGACTTTTATTAGATGGCTGGTTTTAACCTGGGAATAAAGCTAGCCAGCACCAGGGCACAAACCCAAGTGACTCAGATAAGGTTCAAATTCACTTACAAACTTATTCATAAAATTCTACAATGAAGGACAAATCCAAAGAACAATTAGCTTCTGCCACTACATGAATTATCTTTCTAACAAAACCACCAGAGCGTTAACTGTGATCCCAGGAACTGACAATTCATAATGATGACATCAGCCTACAAAGGGAAAGCAGAAAGAAATGCATGGAAAGTATTATTATCCTCTCTTATTCTCTAGGATTATTATTTGTGGTTTGCGGTACCATTGCACTTGGGACACAGCATTTCAGTTGTAAGCTTTGCCACTGGGTTTTTTTTTTAAGATGTCCTTATCAGGAAAGACATAAGGATTCTATTTTCAGCAAAGATCCTGAGTTTTGTGGCTTTTCCACACCCTTTGTAGATGATTCTGAAGTTTAAAGGCAAGTCAGGAAGAAAATGACATCTTTACTAATGGAGAGCAGAACACATGCCTGTAATTCTCATGTACCTATAGTTGCATATTATCAAATACAGCAGGGACAACTGAGCCACAGAATTCTGATTGATCCCTCAAAATTTGACCTTGTTTACACCAGTAAACAACTTGCTGGCAACTCTAGTGTGAAATGGGCTCTGCTCCCAAATCATGGAGGAGACCTGCAGGAAAAGGCTGGGCATACAGCTTGATGTACGCCAGCAGATACACTTCATTAGTGCAACCCCGTCCTAAGGCCATGGAGGAGGTCCCAATGTTTTGGACTCCACCTCAATATCATACTAGTTCTGGCATGGACATCTTTTGTCCCTGGCCACCTTTTGAGACAACACCCAGTCACAGTCACTCATTAAAGGATGATATCTGTGTGGAGATGGACCTCCATAGCAGCACACTACTCTGCATTAGAGAATTCCTGCTCTCCTTCTCATTTCTCTAGCCTGCTCCTTGCCTCACCAGTGCTGCCTGCAGTATTGTCCTGCTCCTCTGTAACTTAGGAAAATTTGGTGTCTTCATGTTAGATGCCAGTAGCATCTCCTCCTGATCCAAACAGCCCCTCACCTGACTTGCTGGAATGCCCCTTCAGGAGACAAATGCATGCCTTAGGGCTGTCCTGCTTGGTATTGTAACAAAACCGCTCACTGTTTGCCCAGGACTGGCCTTAAGATCTTGGAGTATTGCCATCCTGCTGTCAAACACACCCCCCGTCTTTGTTTTCACTGATGTCTAGTACTTCAAAGCATTAAGTCTGCCTGGATATGTATTGGATGTCAAGTGGGATGACAGTGTAGCGATGCTGTCACAGAGGAAAATTAACAGCATATTTCTATTTTGGCAGAAACCAGTTGTTCATGTGGGACTGGAATCTTATTGAGTTGTGGCTTGTGCCATTTGTACCTTAAGAGCAAGCTGCATGGGTAAGATGACTGCTTAACATGTCTGCTTAGCATATGGATTTTAAAATACAGCTATGGGTGCACTAGAAGAAATACATGCTTTCCTGTGAACTAACTGTGGTGTGTGGATTCAGAAAATTCCCTGCTGGGCATTTTAAAATAGGCTGTTGTATTTACATGCCTCCAAGAAGGAGCTTAAAAAAATTAAAAATAGTTCCCTCTTGTACGATGATGACACAATGATACCAGCTTTCTTTTCCTGTTCTGCATTGAAACTCATGCTCAGAAGGAAGGGGAAGGGAATCTTCACCTCTCTTTTTTT
>VWZQ01010190.1:554097-587709 GCA_013397015.1 Myiagra hebetior | reverse complement strand
TTTCCTGGAACTTTCTTGAAGGCTGACACCAAAATGTAGTTATACGGGTTGGGCACATTTTTTCCTTGGAAGAGGTCAGAGGGGTGAAATCCCAATTTCCTCTGACTTCACTGTGGAAAGAGGCCACAGCATATTTCTGCTGAATGTTTATACTTTTCTTGGGAAATGTCTCTCTTTTTCTTCTTTAAACAATTTATGACATTTTCTGGAAATCAAGGGCAACAGCAGTATGTTCAGAACAACTTGAAAAGCCAGAAGTTCACACAGATGTTGGGACAAAAGCTTTCCAGTTCATCATTTTGAAACAAAATCAAATTAGTAGACCTCAATGGAGGTCTAATTCCATGCTTGGTTTTGTTTGGTTTGTAATTATTTGAAATGCAGTGGCAGCCTCTCCTGCAGTGGAACCCGAGTAGAAGATGAGGATGAGGAAAGACTGTAATTTCCATATGATCTCTTTGCACCTGCATGCTTGCACACACATGCTGTGTTTACAGATGTGTGGCTCCAACTGCAGTGTCCCAGGTAGGGCACCCGAGGATGGTCCCTGATCTGTGCAGGTCAAGAGAAGTGAAGAAGCAAGTTTGGTGCTGCAATAAGCGCACACTCTCCCTGCAGGTGAGGGTTGCCCAGTGACCTCCATTCTCCTTCTGGCATGGCTGGATCCTTCAGCCTTCCTGCCATGGGGCTCTTTCTCAATGCTGTAGTCCAGCCACAAGCCTGGAAAGTTAGAACTATTAGAAAAGGCAAAAGTTTTGTTGCAGTTACCGCTCAAAGCCAATTCAATCCACTATAGGAAACACTGGTGTTTGTTTGAAAGAGAAAGCATACAAAAAGTACCTGTATGTAAAGAGATAACTGAAGTCACCCATAAAAGAAAGATTAGCTGACCTGTTTAGTATTTACTGAATTCTCCCAGCTACAGTATACTGTTTCCTTGAACTTAATACCTTAATTGCATCCACAATTCTTTGGACGCAAAAGGTTAATGCAAGAATGTTATATCCCCTGGTGTCGCAGCGGTTGTCAGCTTCCATCTCTTCATCCAACCTTCCAAGTTCAAATCAGTTCTTAGATATGGGAGAAATGAAGAAAGATGTGATTAATACTTGAAGCTGTTCTCTAGTTTCTGTACTCTTGGCAGAGACTGTAGCAGCAATGATCAGATCAGTGCCAGCCTTCCTACATCGCACTTTGCACAATCAAAATCCCCAAAGATTTAGCGCAATCTGCAAAAATCCTGGAAGACTGTATTTCAACCACTGATTTCTAATGTTGCCTTTGGCCTTTGTTTTAAAACCTAAGCATTTGGGTTTATTTTCAATACGATCACTAGGAGTTAATACAACTGTTCTCTCAGTATAGGATGTGCAAACATTGGAACCAAAACTCACCCTGAATAGTTTTCATCTAGTGCCACCTTCTAGTCAAAGACTTCAAACCACTTTGCTAAGCACTAATGAAATAGACAAGATTCACAAGAGTCTTTGGAACTTAACAGGATTCACTCCTACCTTTCCTGATCCTTCCTTTCCTCATGAAGATGAGACACCATAGTTATAAACAATTTGACCAGCTTTTGCAGCCCAGAACAGTGGAATGTTGCCTATGAAGAAACATCACCAAAAATGGCAATAGAGCCCTATGCTCCAGATACCATTGCTCACACTCATTTGTTCATCAATTAATTTTAACTCATTCCTGATAGTTACCACTTGCACACAGGTTGTAAACTAGACTTACAAATCTAGATATGGCTCCGTCTCAGTTTACCCATGCTTGGTTTCTCTCTACTTCCGAATAAAGCCTGTGATGTTATTTTTAGACACCAAGTAATGTGTTTCAAGTATTCCGTCATAGCCATCATTTAAAATTACTCTTTACTATTTGATGTGACTAATTAATCTAAAAAAAAAAAGAAAAAAAAAAAAAAAGAGAGCTAAACTGATCAGCAACATCAAAAAATACTGAAAGCAAGCTTCTCATTCTATTCACATGGAGACATTCCTGTGGAAAAATAATAAAGCAGATTTGACAGATTAGAAAGTAACAATTGCAGTTAAGAACTTTTAAATGAAACAATAAAACTACAGCACAAGAAAAACTGGGGTAACGTTGAGGCCATCAGAGTAAACTTACACATTGCACAAATATTATACTTTCTCCACTAGTAGAAATACCTCTCTGCATCACTCCTGATGGGAGAATCCCTTCCAAGTTACATGTAGCAGCTCCTGTAGACAGGAGACAGAAATTCTGCACCAGGAAATTAGCCAGTTAATTAAGTATTTGTCAACAGGAAAAAAGGCTACAGGCACAGATGGATTCTCAACTGAGATTTTTAAGCTTTTGGAATTAATATTGTCTTCTAAGCTCTTTAGAATCTTTAATGATGTTTTTGAAGTCAAGGGCAGTTAAAACTGAATGAATCTGATGGAAATACTGTCACCTTTAATGAAGATAAACCACTGAGTATGTTGACATTTGCCAAGTTATTTCAATATAAAAAATACCTACAAATAATTTGGCAAACAGATTGGAAAACTGCATAAAGCACTTGGTTGGCAGAGATCAGGTTAGTTTAAGTTCTGGCAGGTGGATAACATCTGGCAGCTTATGGATTGAGTTGTTAAAGAAATAGAAGTGATACAATTAAATGCTGTAAAAGTTTTTGTAATAGTCTAGGGCAATAATTATTATAAGCATGGCAGATAATGGAGAAAGAGCAGATCTGAACATCTGGACAGCAGTAAGATGCAGCTCACCATTTTGCCTGAAGGAAGAATTGTACACTTTGGAAGCAAATTGTACACTTTGTGTAAGCAAAAGTGACCTCTCCCTTCCACCTCTGATTTTCAATCTATTAGAAAAGGACAAGTACAGCAGAGAGTGATAAATAAGGAACAGCAATAATTAGCTAAGCCAGATGAATGGGTAACTGCACCAATGCAGGCGTAACAGGTGTGTTAAATTAAAGTTTTGAAAAATCTACTGACAAATATCTACAAATAGCTGGTTAACACTGAAGAATAAGCAAGCTGCCTTTTTTAGAGTATTGGCAACAGACACAAGTATGTCCCTAACCCTAACACCTGACATGGCTAAACTGCTCCAAATTGTTTTAGGCTGATGTTATCCAAGACACAAAACTGCACTAATGACTAACTTACTGACTATCTGGCAAGTACATCTTGGCTGGATGCAGCCAGTGTTGTCTCCATGACCACATCTTTTGCCTGTTCATGTTTCCAAGTATTTTTAAGAGGCAAAAAAAAGGTGGAGAATTGGTGAAAGAAAATGCCAAGCACTTGCTAAGATACCAAGGAGTTTTTTATTACCTTGCTTTAAGAAGCAAGAGAATTCACCCTATGGGATTTTCAAGATGTCCCCAGATTCTGTTAGAGGGAGAGAGGTGGGCTGAGATACCAGCTGAACTCATACCAGGCTAAATACAAATAGTGCAGCTCTGCTGTTCTGGTACAGAAAGTCCTTAAATATTTCATACAGGACAAACAGTATAACTGGCATTTTCAAAGGAGCCAAATGAACTAAAGTGTCCAGATCCCATTAAATTTCCTGCCTAACTCCAGTAAGCTCTAAAAATTCCATCACTTTGTACAGAGAGATAAAAATTACTGTTTTCCCAATTTCGTTTAAAATTATGTTGCATTTCAGTTGAAATTCTCCCCAAAGTTAAGAACTTTGTTGAAAGTCATTCATTAAGAATTTAATTTTCACCAAGATGTAAAGTTAAAACACGAACACTATATTAGTTACACTTTAGTCCTTTCCTAAAGAAAAGTACTAGTACTAGAAAAGTACTAGTACGATATAATGAAGGTATCCAGAAATTCTTATCAAAGACAAGGGAAGAAAAATCTTAAGAGTAAAATATTTTACCTTGGTTTTTTTTATGGTTATGGTTGGAAGGATTGTTTTTGTGTTGTTCTTCATATTAAAAAACAAAATGAAACAAAACACCCCCAAACAAACAAACAACAAAAAAAAAGAAACCCCACAAAAAACGCAACCAACTAACATTTTGAGGACCAAGAATAATGAGACAAATACAGAATCCAAATTCTAATACAAATTGTTCCTTTTTACTTTGGCCACAGGGTCCAGCAACCTCTTCAACAAGTCCCAGTTCCTAAACAATATTAAGCCTTCTTTTTTTCCATAAATGGGAAAAAGCAGGACTCCAAAGCACAAGAGAATTAACTAAAGGAAGGTAAGTCACTGGATTTTGAGATATCACAAAAGCATTTATAAAACATTAATTTGAAAATGCTGTTATTTTAAACCTCAGAGAAAGGGTAGAGTTTGCAGACCACATGCAGAGGCAAAGAGGTGATAATTAATTCTGTGAAAGGACCATGGACATAATTTCAAAACACAGCAGTGAACCTAATAAGCCTGATACAGGAGATGAAAGTTAATTATAGGAGTAAGTAGGGGAAAGACTTCTGATAAGAAAATTCCCCTTGTGTTTTGGACCCCTAAAGTGAAGGAAGGTGGCTTTCTCTATAAGGTTTTTTTGTAGCAGTAAAAGAAAATAATTAAAAGTTATTCATTCAGAAGCACCAAAGAAATTTTTTCTTTCAAGATAATTCACAAAGATGTGTATCACTGACTATCAGAGAGAGTGTGGGCTGAAAGGTAGGTAACTTATATGCAGATATGGTAGATTCAACCAGGACATACAGACTTTAATTGGATGATAAAATGATGCAATATTGGATAAAAGGTAAAATTATCACTTCCTGCATTTAGTGCTATAATAAGACTCATGAGTATATGCCATAAAAAGAAATGCCTTTACTAAAAAATCTGAGTAATAAGTCAAATTTTATTAATTTTGGACAGTTAGCATGTATGTTGAAAACCTGGATACATAAATGGCAACTTCAAAGCTCTCTTCCAGGGAAGAAAAAATATTAGACCAATGCAGACTTACTCAAGTATTGTGATGAGATGGTAGTAAGTGGGGTTTTGTTGTAGGCATATGGAATTAGTTTGCATTAACAGAAGAAATACGTGCACTGCACTGGGAATTGATTTATCCTGCAGTGCACATAAAGACATCAGATATCATGATGACATCCACAGTACCCAAAACCTAAGCAAGTACTGAGACTCAGGTTGAGCTGACTCAGAGGAGGGCAAAGATGGTAAACCAGGGCTATGTTTGAATATCCTAAACTCAGCTGAAAATGGGACGACAAGAAGATACCAAATACAAAAGCGGAATCTTAGAATTTGGTATATGCTACCAAAAAAAAAAATATTAATGGCACAAGCAGTAGCACTTTTTGTTATTTTCCTTCTAACTTTCTATCTTATGATTTCATTAATGCAATTTGAAAGGTCCAGGGAAAAGAATAAAAGAGGTTAAATATTTAAAACCTGTTTTAAAAATATCTATTGGTCTTGTAAGATAGTTACTGTTTTTTCCTCTGTGGTTCACACCTTTGTCTTCCAAATAAGATTATTGGTGTTTGTTTCACTTTTGAGAGCCAATTTGGAGTGCACTCAAAGAACTACAATGCATTCACCAGGCATGTCTACAGCTTGTACTTTCTCCACTGAAATATTTTGAAGCACTCATACCCTTGGCCTTATTCAATGTTTTCACCCTCCTCAACTCAAAATATTTTAAAATGTAGAAGACAACATGAAAAGCAGAAGCCGACCTGACATTCACTCTGTCATCCGTACAGCCTAGTATGTTACACGGAAGTAGAAGCTTCAGTTTGTACAGATCACACTTGAGAGTGATATACAAGATACTTTTTATAGATTTTTTAAGATTTTATTTTGTTATTATGCTCCATTAGGAAGAGTGGATTGGAAAGACAGGAGCATACAGGCAGCAAGCACTTCAGCCATGCAGGTTTGCCGGCAGTATGCTAGGAATGCTCACAACCAGTAATAAATTTTACAAACCATGATACAAACTGCACCAATTCCTCTTTGCAACTTTTTAATAAGCACTGTAGCCCTTGGAGCACAAGAGGAGGCTCTGGAATTTTCACAAAGCAACCTCATTATCCTAATCAACCCCCTCCTTAAACTTTCCCTTCACCACGCTAGCACTGCTCAGCTTGTAGCAATAAATACTGTGTATCATGCTGCTCAGTGATACCTTGCACCTCCCTGATCCCTGGTCCCAATCCACCGTACACACCTACAGGCCCTGACTGCTCTTGGTATTTCTGGTTCCATTTCATCGGGTGATTCCCCATGGCTAGGATGACTCCTTCACCTTGTGGCTGATTCCACAGACTGAGACTATTTGGCCCATTTTATTTTGTCTGGCTTGCTACTAAGGTGTCTAAGAAGCTCCAGTTAACGAAGACATACTTGATAACGGTCTTGCCTTATCATGAAAGCTAGCACACAAAGTCATTATTCTTCAGCTGATAAACACTGCTTATGGATTAGCAACTTATTCAAAGAAGCCAGTCCATTCCTTTTTCTCCTCTTGCTTCCTCTGCCTCTCCTTTCTGTAGTGGATTCCATCCTGCCTTCTGGTTTTCCATAAGATGTCCAGCAGAAACACATGAAACAAAGTTTTCATATTTCAAGGTTAAATTGTTCCTCCTGTCTCTTAAAGCACTGCCTTCAATCTCCGCACTGCCTGACAAGTAACTCTCTAAATAGCAAAAATAAAGCTTATATTCTTTAACTTCTTCTGTTTCTTTTCAGTCTCTTGCACATAAACACATAGCATCTGGGATGTGAACAAGCTTGAGATATTTGTAAAGTGCCTTCACTATCCAGGCTGTAAAGGAATTCAGTGGGGTAACAGACAGTAGCTAACCTTGAAGAGAAATTCTTCTAAGCCTCTGTGCTATTCACCACCTTTCATATTTGCTTGTAATACCCCAGAATCTGTCACAAGTTGTCATAGCTACCAAGGGGGTAGATTTTCAAAGTTAAGTGCATGCCAACATCCATCTAACAGAAAGACATAGTACATTTTAAATTTGTAGCTCTTTTCACTAGGAGTTAATGATGCAGACAATTTGACCATCACAAAGCACACAGACATTAAAAATATAATGATTTAAAGAAAATAAGTTATGACAAGGCAATTTTAAAAATGAACTTACAATCACCGATCCAACCCAAAGCAAACAAAACCAATCATTTCACAAAACTGAAGCGTACACCACAAGAATGTTCTGCTGGCTGGTGTTTTCAAAAGAGTTCTATTGTTCAAAGTAGCTGACATTGCCAAAAGATACAGTAATTTTATTACATTTTCTTAGTGAACAGTAAACTTCTCTGTCTACTACAAAATGGAGGAGAAACTGCAGGGTTTTGAAAGAGGAAAAATCTGTATACTAAAACACCTCTGCTGCAGGTCTCAGCCATGAAAAAGTTCAAAAGAAATACAAAATACAGAAATAAATTACCCAAATTTTATTAAAGGATCAACACCTAGTTGTTTGTTTCTATGATTAATTACCTATAGACAGCTATAAGAGCAGAAGTTTATAGCTCTGTGCTTAAGGTAATTGCAAAAGGCATGTAAATTTAGACAGCTAGTCAGTGGAAAAAAAGGAAGACGTGATTAATCAACAGGATTAGATAGAAAATTTCTTTGCATATAAATGTAAGGAGCAACTGTGCTTTAATTGTAGCATTGAGAGAATATGTCTTTCAAATGTTAAATTATTCATCGTGTTACATACTTGAATGATCTTTTCTTAAATGTTCATGTAGGAGGTAAAAATTCTACAGACAATACTTAAGGGAAGATACTGTAGGAAAATTTACATGAAAATTTTAGAAGTCTCTTATCTGCCTAGACTGATAAATAGTAAATATGAAAAGATTAAAAAAAAAAAAGAATGAAAAAGAACTTTGAGAGACATCATTTGAGAAGCCTGTTTCTTAGAACAACAAATAGTGAGTCATCACAAAAGAGAAAGAATTAGTCATTCTTTGCAATGCTACAGTACGTCCTCTGCATGAGTTATGCAGAAGATATGCAGAGTATGGACTAGACTCTAAATCAGGACATAAATGGCTGATTTTTAACAAAGGTTCATAAAACAAGCAACCCAAGGATGAAATCCTGTACTTTACAGTGTTCTGTAGCTGCAGCATCAAGCCAGCAATGGAATACAAACTGGATTCAGGCAGGCAGCTTGGAGATGCAGTTAATAGCAGAACCTAACCTGGCATGTCACACAGGTAAAGCTACCCCGGGTTATACCAAGAGATCTCGTCAGAATGAGGATGACATGAACAGAATCAGGCATGCCTTGCAGAAATCAGTCTACTAGCAGATAGATTTCATCTATCAGGCTTATGCCAGTAATTTAGCTTCCTGACACCATTTTTATAGGCAAATGGGGCAAAGTTGAGCCAAACCACCTTTTTTTTTTTTTTTTTTAATGTGAGAAGTAGTATAGATTAAAATACGTAAACCAGAATATTTTATTCCACCCTAAACCATCCCACATAAAGTTAGGACAAGTGCCACGAAAAAGATCATAGAGGTTATTAGTTATTGTTGACTCCTCACTGAGAGGCACTGAAGTGGCCATTTTTCATCTGGACCACCTCCCTACAGCAGTTTGCTGCCTACAGAATGCAGGCTGAGCTGGCATTTGGGATGTCATGAAGAGGCTACCAAGCCTGCTAAAAGATGAGGACTATCATTCACTCCTACTCTTTCATGTAGGATCAAATGATGCTATGACAAAGAGATTCCAAAATACCAAAAGGTTCTTCATGGGTCTAAGAAAGATGTTGAAAGAATCTGGAGCACAAAATAGTTTTACCTTCTGTCTTCCCAAGTGGGAGACTGGGACCCAGGCAGAGCTAGACATGTGGATAGGGTGAATGACAAAACCAGTGCCTCTTCAGGGCTTTCGGTTCTTTGATCTGGGACACATCTTTGAGAGACCAAGGATGTTAGCAGATGGGGCACACCTGACCAAGTCGGGCATGAGTGTTCTGGAGAGCAAGCTGGCAGGACTTATTAACAGGGCTTTAAACTAAATTTAGCAGGGGAAGGGGGTGCTCTACTGGGTGTCATTAAGGAACCAGAAAACAACAGCATATTAGAGAACAGCAGGGAAACACCTGTAGATTATCCCAAAGGAATTAGAGAGGGCTCCTCCCAAAAGGTGAAGAGGCTGCCATCCCTGATGAAGTAAGTGCCTCTTCACCAATGTATGCTGCATGGCTTCCAAGCAGGAAGAATTGCAAACCATGGTACAATAAGAAAATTAGGACCTAATTGCTACCACAGAAACATGGTGGAAAGAGTTACAGGACTGGAGCACTCTGCAATTGAGGGCTACTGACTTTTCAGAAGAGATAGGCTAGGAAGGAGATGCAGGGTCATTACACTCTAAGTTTAGGAAGGAATGGACTGTGAAGAGCTGCCTCTAAAAGCCAGACAGGAACAGGCTGAGAGCCTGTGGGTGAAAATCAAGGACAAGACCAAAACTGGACACCTTGTGGTGGGGGTCTACTACAGGCTGCCTAACCACAGGGAGCCTGCTTAAGAGACCTTCTGCTTCGGACACAAGAGCCATTGCACTCCCAAGCTTTCATCCCAATGGGGGATTTCAATCGCCTGGACATCTGCTGAGAAAACAATACAGCTGGCTGCAAGTGATCCAGGACAGTCTTGGAGAACAACTTCCTGGTCCAGGTATTAGAGAAACCAACCAGAGGTGAGGTGATACCTGGACCTGGTGCTTGCCAGTGCAGATGAGCTTATTAAAGGAACTGAGACTGAAGGCAGCCTAAGCTGTAGTGACTGAGCCCTGGTTGAGTCTGGGATCTCAAAGAGCAGCAGCCTGGAGAGGAGCAAAGTCAGAAGCCTGAACTTAGAAGAGTGAAATTCCAGCTATTTAATGAACTGGTGAATGACATCCCCTGGGAAATTGTACTCAAGGACAGAGAGGTTCACCAGACCTAGCAGGTCTTTAAGGACACTTTTCTTACAGCACAAGAGCCTCCTCTCTATCCCAGTGTATAGGAAATAGAGCAAGGCAGGCAGGAAACTGGCATGGTGGAGCAAGGATCTGCTTCTCAAACGGAGGAGTACAAAAGAAATGCACAGCCAGTGGAAGCAGAGAACATGACCTAGGGAGAGTACAGGGATACAGTTTGAATGTGTAAGGATAAGGTCAGGAAAGCCATGGCAAAGTTGGAATAGGTCTTGGAAAGGGACTTGAAGAATACCAAGAATCTGTGAGTCCACAGGTGACAAAAGAAAGGCCAAGGAGAGTGTACCCCTCTGATAAGCTTGAAGGATGAACTGGCGGCAACTGATATGGAGAAAGCTGAGGTACTCAATGAATTCCTTGCCTTAGTCTTCACTGGCTTCCCAGTTGCCTCAAGTCCTTGATCCTTTGTGTGGGTATGGGGGAGCAAGTCCCTCCCGCTGTATGTGAAGAGCAGGTTTGGGATCACTTGATGAAGCTGAATAGCCACAAGTCTATGGGACATGATGAGATACATTCCAGAGTCCTGAGGAAACTGACTGATGTTGTTGCCAAGACAACCTCATCAATATTTGAAAAGTCAAGGCAGTCATGCAAAGTCATCAGTGACTGGGAAAAAGGAAAGATCACTCCCACTTGTCAAAAGTGGAGAAAGGAAGATTTGGAGAACTACAGATCACTGAGCCTCACCTCTGTGTCTGGGAAGATCACGGAGCAGATCCTCCTAGAAGATACACTATGGCACGTAAAAGACAAGGAGGTGACCTGAGGCAGCCAGCAGAGCTTTACTTGGGGCAAATTGTGCCTGACCAATCTTGTGACCTTCTAGGATGGAGTGATGGCAACACTTGACATGGAAAGGCCAACAAATGTCTTCTATCCAGAATTCTTAATGCCTTCAATACTGCCATGTTTTTTCCTCACCAGAAACAACGTCCTTCTTCTCAGAAGCCAAACAGTCCCTTGCACCCACCTTCAGCAATGACCTGACATGGTATCAGATAACATCTGGATTCTGGCCATGCCCTCTCAGCCACACCCCCGCGCGGCTACTGCAAAAAATTAACCCTGTCCTTGGCTGAAAGCAGGACAACAGGGAATATGATACGCCCACTCACTAGTGTGCTCTCTTGCCCATGTGTCTGTGGGGCTGTTTTTGAAATGAGTCCCACTGTCTGACTCAGTTCCCTCTGGGGCACCACGTTGCCACAGAAGTTGCATCTCAATGCCCAGGGTGGTGTTCTGGGCGGGGCTGTGAGGCACAGGGCTGTCTCCAGACATCCAGTGGTTGTTTCCACCCTTGTAAGCACGTAGCACTTGCTGTGGTGGGTTTGCAGCACTGTGGTGTAACTGATCTGCCAGGCCACCCCATGTTTGTGTCTCGACCATCATCTACCATACCAGAGAGGCTTTACCCACTTGGCCTGCTTGATCGCAGCTCATGTCCAGTTATGGATAACTGGGAGACAGTGTCCGTGGTTAAATACACCCCTTGATCACAAGCCCACATGTGTGTTCCATCTCTGATGACCTGAGGCGTCTTGAGCCCACTGAGCCAGAAATAATTCACTCTTAGGTTTCCAGTCCAGATTAACCCAAGACACTTTAATCTTGGTGGCCTGACCACCTCTCCATTGTTGCAATGTTCTTCAGTAGCGTGACTCCTGGCCACACGCGTATCTCATGGTGTACTTCTACAGCCAACTTCTCTACCAGGGCAGCAATTTCCTGCCACAATTCATCAGCCCAGATGTGTTTCCCTCTGCGCTGCCAATTGACCTTTCTCTGTCAGCCCAGCCACCCCAGCGCAGCATTTGCCACCACGCACAAGTCAGTGTAGAGGTAGATTGCTGGCCATTTTTCTCATTCAGTGATACCTAAAGCCAGCTGGATGGCTTTCAGCTCTGCAACCTGACTTTATCCACCTTGCTCTTCAGTAGCTTCTGTGACTGGTCACAGAGGGCTCCATACAGCTCCTTTCCATTTTTGATTCGTCCCTGTGATACAAAAGGAACTGTCAGTAAAGAGAGGTATTGCTTTTCATTTTCAGGCAGCTGATTGTATGGTGGTGCCTCCTCAGCATGTGTCACCTTCTCCTCCTATGACAGTCCAAAAGTTTCACCTTCAGGCCAGTTAGTGATGACTTCCAAGACCCCTGGGCAACTGGAGTTTCCTATTCGAGCTTGCTGTGCGATCAGCTCAACCCACTTACTCCAGGCGGCACCAGTGACACAACATCTGGAAAGGACTTTACTTTTGAATATCCAGCCCAGCACTGGAAGATGGGGCACCAGGAGGAGCTGTGCTTCAGTCACAATTACTTCTGAGGCAGCTTGAATCCCTTCACAAGCTGCCAGTATCTCTTTTTCAGTTGGCATGTAGCACACCTTGGCTCCTTTGTATCTCTGACTCCAGAACCCTTGGGGTCATCCTCAAGTATTTCCTGGATCATCCTCCCTGGGTACATTCTGCCAGGGTTTCCAAGAAAGACCATTCTTCCTGGCTGCAGTGTACAGTGCATTTTTAATATTTTGTCCTGTCTTGACTGGCCCAAGGGCAGTTGCATGAACAATATCCTTTTCAATTTGCTCAAAACCTTGTTGTTGCTCAGGAACACACTTAAAATCATTCTTCTTCCATGTCACATGATACAGCTTACAATGTGGAATATGCATCCTCCAAAAAATGACAGCTTCTAGAAAAGCCTGTGTTTCCTTCTTGCTGGTTGGTGGGGACATAGCTGCTATTTCATTGACCATGTCCATTGGAATCTGAAAATGTCCATCTTGCCATTCTACTCCTAAAAACTGAATTTTCTGGGCAGGTCCTTTGGCCTTACTTTGCTTTATGGCAAAACTGGCCTTCAGGAGGATTTGCCATTTCACAAAAACTTCCTCTTCTGTGTTCTCCCACATGATGATGCCAACAATGTATTTCAAGTGTTCTGGAGCCTCACCCTTTTCCAGTGCAGTCTGGATCAGCCCATGGCAAACGGTGGGACTGCATTTTCACCCATGAGGCAGCCAGTTCCAGGTGTACTGGATACCCCTCTAGGTGAAAGCAAACTGCGGCCTGCACTCTGCTGCTAAAGGAAGAGAAAAACACATCAGCAATGTCAACGGTAGCACAGCTAATTCTCTCAAGTACTAGGTACCTTTCTCCATTGTATTCCAACTGCTTGGGTGCATTATTAGATCATCCTTTGATCATCTCTCTCCTTCATGCTTGACAGGAGTCACCTCAAGAGGCTGATAGTTTCTGTCCTCTTCCCAATCCCCTTGTCAGTGCCCACATCCCAGGACAGGGATCCGTCGCTTGGCTTCGCTACCATCTAGTTTCATATTGTGGGCCATGATATCCCAGCATCAGAGCGGCCAGGTCACTGGGGGTTCATTCAGCTGGCAGCTGAAATCCATTTGCACAGCTTGGAGATCACCCAGGGATAGAGATCAGGTGATAATCTCTGGCCCGGCCTCTTCCTCCTGTTCTGAGGGCCCTGCATCCTCTTCATCCCTCACTATGTGAACTGTTCTTGGATTTCTTCTTCTGTTTAGGGGCAGTTGCTACCAGCATGGGTTGTTCCTCTGGTGCAGCTGCAGTTTGAGTGGCTGTGGTGCCTGTTGGTCTGCTTTATTCCTTCTTGCTGTGAGGGTGCTGTCTAGTGATAAGCAGTGTCCAATATATAGTAGGCAGGGCACAGCATGTTGCATAACTTTGAGCCTCTCTGGTTCTACTACAGCATTTTTCGTTCACATTATTTATCACTCTAACAGGACATAATGGCCCAAATGCCTTGCTGTAAAGGGCTTACAGTAGTTCCTGTACTCTGGGTTAAACACACAGGAGAAATACTAACTAGATATTCTCAAGAGATCAAAACAAGACAGAAGTGCACTGACAAACTACAGAAAAATCAAGGAACTTTGGCAAAAGATTTACTATAATATCCACTCAACATAAAACACTTCTCACAGCATTAATTTGGCCCACTCAACTTAGGAAACTTTAGACCTATTAATGTTAAGTTACTCAAAATGTTTCAAGGACGGGGAATTAGAAGGAGAGAAAGACAGAAACTATATAGGAAAGCACACATATAGCTACCAGCTCTTGGGTTCCAGCAGCGCTCAGAGACAAACTCCAACAGGAAAGTAGGGTCAAGTCATGTGCTGGCCTCATGTTCGGCCTTAAATAACCCTGGCTCTTCGTGGCCCATTCCCCCTAGGTGGGACTTCCAGTCATTCGGCCACTCAGGAGCTGGGTTAGGGAAGAGTGGAGCCCTGATGCCAGTGTGGCAGTGATTGGCAGCTCTGCTGGGCTGGGATACAGGCTCTGAGGTGGGGGTGTGGGGTGGTTCACTGTCTCACTGGAGCAGGGCTGGACCTGCCCTCTCTACTGCACACAGGCGTCCCAAAGTGTCTTGAGACATCAATCCCTCCACACCCTGAGACAAGATGCTGGAGATTTTCTGGGGTGAACTTCCAAACCACTGAAGGAGAGAAGACTTCCAAATACTGGCCCATGTATTCTCACATTCCATGTCACTCATGACTACCAACCCTCAAGACAGATCTCTGAAAGGCTTCCCTAAAAATCTCTTCTGTAGCTCTAAACCTGGTGTGGGCTGCACTGAGCAGACCTGGTAGACCTAGCAACAAGAACATGCTTTCCTTAATATCCAAAGGAAATAAAAAGTTCTCAACAGGTCCTCAACAGGTGTTTTNGTCCTCAACAGGTGTTTTAACAGGCCTGAGGGAGAAAAAGGGGGTGAAAAGCTGGGGAAAATAATCCTCCCCTGTTCCCCCTGCAGACTGAGTATAGTCTGGACTCCTGAAGGTAACACCTGAGGTAAAGGTAGGAGAGCAACATTGAATACACACCCCAAATAACTCTCATTGCCTTTGATGTTACCATGTTATAAGCTGGTATCACACAGTACAGCAACGAAGCAATCCTGATCCCTCTCCCTGCTCTGAAAAAGAGCGCCGTGAGGAGCACGAACAAGAGTATGTGCAGGGTTAGGTAGAACACCTCCATGAACAGACCAAGCAACATTGTGACCAGTGGCTCTCCACCTAAGGCAAAAAATGCTTAGGTCAAAGCCACCAGATGTGTTGTTATGTCAACACTTTGTACCACACATGTGCCAAATAAAGCTGTAGTAGTTTAGGAATGGTATTCAATTTAGTATCCCACTAAAGCCGTGCACCACTGACACCCTCCGCTTCCCCTGCAGCACTCTGGAGAGGGGAGTTGGAGGCACAAAAGGCAAAGACCATAGGATGAAATAAGAACAATTTTCTGGAAACAGCAATGAGATAAGAAAATGAACAGTAACAGAAACAATACTAATGACAGAGGGTACAAGAAAAGGAACGATTCACACAAACCTCCCAAGAATAGGCAATACTGGATGGCTCCCTCCACCACATTTACTTGCCTGGACTAGAACCCCTTATCCCCTTCTCCCTGACCCCCAGCAATGACATGAAGTGGTACAGAATTACCTCCAGGTCATAGCCATGCCCCACCCTGATACCTGCTGTCCTAGCTGGAAGCAGAACAGTTGAGTATGTCTATATAGAGACACACAGAATAGTTTCAAGGCATTATATCACTCCATTAATGTATTCCTTAACTTCTGCATGTTACCTGCATTATATCTGGAAATAAGGGCATTTGTACACATTTGTAAGAACAGTATCAGAAAAACATGCCAACAAAACACAGGTTCAAACAAAAAAACCCCAAAACATGCTTAAAGAAGAAGTGATTCACTGCTCTGTTAGTGAACAAAAACAGGTTTGTCTGGCTGTGGAACACAGGTTACATCTTGTACTGCAGACATGAGCTCAGTAAAATACAATTAAACAATTACAGAACAGTTGTGGATCTATAATAGACAAAGGATGCCCCAGAGCCCCCAGTCTTCTCCATGGAAGAGAGACGCTTGCCTTTTAGGAATGTGTTGAAAGATTCTTGCTTTACTTCACTTTCACTGCCACTGAAAGACACAAATTATTCCTTCTCGTTGCTCTGTATTAGCATGCCAGTGTTTTCTGCTTGTTTCCACTAGAACTAACACAGTCAACAAACCAAAAGGCAGCTGACTCAGTCTGACCAGGAGTGCCTTTTATAAATTACACTTACATTTATGACATACCTAGGTTTATGTTGTGCTCAGGATCTGTTCCAAAATATTTCAGTTGTTAAAGAAGAGACAAGTTTGCCAAAAGAACAGTTTATCTACACAAAGAAATGATACCTGGAAATCCTGCCAAGTGAGAAAAAGGTCATCTATTTAAACAAACAGTGAAGTTAACAAGTAGTGCCCCCCTCGCACAGGCCTGTTCAGATCTATCATGAGTGAACTGTGTGTCTGAAGAGGGACAAGCTAGCATTACTCTTGACTTGTATAACATAACCATTTCACAGCTTTTTGTTTTTAATGGGGGCTCATTGTGGAGTGGGCATATTTCATTCTTATTTCCCAAGGCATTTCCTATTCTAACTTAGCTTTTTCTACAAGCAAAATTGTTTGAATCCAAGGGAGGTGTAGTGCTCTTTCTTTAAAATACGTCATTACTTAAATGACTTTATAATCAAACAATATTTAAGAAGCTAGACGACTGGAAAACTGCCTCAGGATTTAGGCAGAACATCCAAGACACCAGAGTTTGGGGCTTCAGCTCTGAACCCCTCACACTCAGGTGCCAGCAAAGCCTGGAGATGTGCTCTCTAATTCCCATATTCCCAGGCACCTACAACAGTAACACTGTTTATGGCCAAAACCAGCCATGTTTTTGATGCCAAATTTAGCTTACCAAAGTAATAAGAAAATAAGAATAAGCTCTGTTTCTGCCCAAGCCTTCTGTGAGATGTACATTACAGTAGGCATTCCTGGAGCTCACCTAACCTTTGGCAACAAGTCACATTAAAGTATCCTCTTACAGTGTTTCTCTTGTTCCTAATGCTTCTTGTATTTCTTGTTTTGCAGGAGAAAAGCTTACACAGGAAGGGTGGGGATTGCCTCTAGCCAACTTCAGAGCTAGTCTGATGCTGACAGCACTTTCCTAGAAGAGAGGTAGGTGATAAGGTTTTTGATAGCCTCAGGCTGAGTGGGGTAAGTACATACACTCTCCTGTTTTCTAAGAGAACAGTCCAACCACTGGACTACTATGCTTATGGCAAACGCAGCTACCATCTTCCTCCTTCTCCATCCCAGTTTCAAGTCCTTCTAAACAGTCGCTTTTGTCTTGACTCTGAAGAGAGCCCTGACCTGTGAATCTGAGGGGAATTGAAGAAGTAGGTGCCTAAATAGCATGCCTTTGCTCTTTGCCTGTTTAGGATTTCCAGCATCTTGCTTTTTGTGAATGTTTCTGGTAGTTCTAAAAGGCAACTTGCTCAGTAGGAAGGCTGTAATTTTCCCCATGTGCCTCTTCCAAATGCCTATTTCTCAGCATGAAGCCTTTAGAGAGCTAAAATGCGTTATGTAAGGTCTTGGGCTGTTTTCCTAGGCCAGACAAGCTGCACTGCTGGGTGGATATCACCATCCCATGTCTCTTCTACCTCCACCCATTTGCCTGGCTGCCATTGTGCATTTTTCCACACCAAGCCATGCAGTTGCACTTCTGCATCCTTCTCCATTAGAACTGCAGCTGTGTCAATCTCTAAGCTGCTCAGCTCAAATGAGAGGCTTATCCTTGAGGCATTTGTGAATCTCATTATTAGGAAAGTTCAAAATACATTTTTGAGTTCAAATCTAAAAACAATATACAGAAAGAATCCTTTACAAACCACCACCCCTATAACAGCGATTAGGCCAAATTGCAGTGATCTGATAGATTTCAGTGGACTTAATACTGGTAAATACTAGTTCAGGTTTTAGCCTAGACAGCATAAAATATTAGGCAGACCACTGTGTTGAAAGTAGTAGCTAAACTTTGTATGTGTGTGTGTGTGTGTGCATGTGTGTGTGAAATAGGAAACATAAATAAGATTTTGAGAATGAGAGAATTAGATTAAATTAAATCCTTCACTGACATGTTAGTGACCGCTATGGTCGAGGTTGTGTTCCAGATTCACTATCAAATCCAGTACTTTCTACTGACTCCCAAAAGAGGATGGCTGATAACTGAAATCAAAATAATAATAAAGGAGCTATTCACTTGTGGTCTGATTGGGACTCCAAATTCTCATCAAATCAGGAGCAAATACAAAAAGTGAATTTGATCACTTCTATTTTAGGAGTTTTTTTGATTTGTATTCAACAAGCAGATATGGAAAGATGTTGTTTTCTTTTTCAAAAACATGACTCGATTTTGTTGATTGTTGAAAATTAGCTTCATGAATATTTCAGTATGGAAAAAGCATTTCATCAAGTATTCACTGACTTCATAGAGCTAATACACAATTGACTTAAAATAACTTATGTTTACAAGGCTGTATTACATGGAAAATGTGCAACTTACTTGGTCCAAGATGGGTTTTATTCAACCCAGATATCAAAGCAGAAGATCTCTGAGCATTTAGGAGCCAGTCAGTGTGAAAAATATTGCAAAGGGTATTCCGTAACAGACTATATATTTTTAAGAGTAATCGGTCTGAGTCAGGTCCAGAACTTCTGAACTGAGTTCCTCTGTTTTGACTTCTGAATACATTCCAGTATTTCAGTGAATGGACTAGGAAAAATCAGGTAAAATGCTAGAAATTTTTAAGTATTTAATGTAAAATTTTTAATATTGAAAATCAAAATCACATATTTCTAATGGTGCATAGACTATAGAAAGATTTTCTTGTGAAGTCACAATTTTGTGTCAGAGAACCAGAACACATTTGGCTACAAGGGATGATAAGTACAAACGTTGCTGTATGACTGACTGTTGTTGGAAGCCCATTCACTAATAGCTGTTACCATCTTTAAGTTGATTTACTAAACAGAGGTTTACAAAAATTCTGTTGTGTGGGGTTGAATTCATACATCAAATCCAGAAGACATACAGATTCCAAATACAAAGTGCTTGTCATGTATTTACTGTTGTTTTGTAGACACATGTAATAGAGTTCATCAGTAACATGTTTACTAGGTTTTTTATAAAAGCAAGCCACCATGGAATCTACTGCTGTAATAGGATTGCTCTGAGTCTCGTTATAAAAGAGTAATTTAATAGCACATCTAAAATTCCCTATTTATACTTTGTATTTTCTCAGTGGTAATAAACAGCAAAGTTGCTGTGAATATCAAGTGATTTTAAGTGCTTACAACTTTAACAATTTTTACTTGTTACCTCTTAGATTTCATAAAAAGAAGAGTGTACAAGAAACATTTTGTGTGTAGATAATACATCATGGAAGGCCAGGGCTGACTCCCGAGATCTGATGAACTAGTGTAGAAGTAGCATTTAGACTTGTGCTTTTGGAATTATGCTGCTGAAACAACATGTAAATATATATAATTTCATTTTTTTTAATGTAAATCATATTACCTGAAAGTGTGGCAATCTCAGAAAAACAGTTGATCTTTAACTTTTGTCATGTTTTAAGAAAACATCTGTCTAGAAAAATATCCCACTATAGATAAGTACAAGTATTCTGTTTCTCACCAGAATCTGCTCTAGCATAAGAGAATAGCAGAAAAAATCTCCTATTGCACATAAAACCCCAACTCACTGGATAAACAAAATCAGATTAAACACAATAATTATTTTAATTTGAAGGCACTACTTCTAGGATAACCTTAAGCTTCAGAAATATGTCAGTTCTTGTCAAAGTAAAGGTTACATTGATATCTACAGTATGTCACATTTGTGTGATGCTACTAGAGCCCTCTCCAAACTGAAGGCCAGCAGGTCAATTACTAATGGTTCATATAGTGTATCCATAAGTGCTAGGTTTCTCTAATGGAGTCTTTTTTTTTTTAATGAAGAGTGTATCATGCAGACATTTACACAAACTTCTAAGTAAACATGTTACCCCAGTTGATTTTATCAGTTTTAGATGCTTTCCATATCAAAGCCCTGCAAAAGCTTACTGATTGATTATCATTGGTGTGCTTGACAATTGCTATATTTAAATTCTTATATTTCTGGGATTATACCATGTCAACATTTTTCAATTTTTATCTTTGTCTAAAGCATATGATTTTTTTATTTTTCTAATTAAGTTTGAGAAAGATTTTTGAGAAATGTCGTTATTTTCAGTGCTTTTTTGGCAGAATGACAGAGAAAAACAATGCAGTGCCCAAATACACTTCACAGCTAGTATTCAGTTTTGTCACATGGGCTCGGCTGGACTCAAAAGCTGAGACAAGCTATTACCTCCCTTCTTCCCCACTGCTCCTCAAAAATGGGGATAGTTCATGCAATCAGCAGTGACAATATACAACAGAGTTCCAGGTAAATACACATGCTACCTGAGAAGAACACACCACTGCTATGTGAGAGCACAGATTTGCTATTAATATGAAGTTTTTTTGAACATAAAGATGGCTATTAAACACTAAAACAGTGCTGATTTGAGATACCATTGACTAGTTTGTGTTACAGAAGTCTTTAATGAAAATCAGTTTCTTTCACAGTGAGTCCTAAATGTTATCAATCAAAATCCAGTTTCCTATGGATGTGGACACCCTTTGAAGTTATATGCCATCAGGATAAATAAGGATGCTTCCATTTCTCAGCATCAATGGAAAAGTGCTCAAAGCTTTTGGCTGCCTGTTTATGAATTTTAATGAGGCCTGGATTTGTCTCAGAAGGAGGCAGCCCTAATTTTCAAAGTGATTCAGACAAGTCAGTACAATATTAGAAAACAGTACAAAAGCATGAGCGATAATATAATAAAGCACTTTGATGAAGCTATGTTGAGGAGGGGAAGGCGGCTTATATAAAAATCACCCCCGCTGTTTCTCCTCCTAAACTACAAAATTACCAACTTTAGATCTCAGTTTCCAATGTCATTTTCACTCTTTTTTGGTAAATAGTTTGTGGTGTGGAATGAACAGTAAAAATAAAGGCTGATTGGTATCTTTTAGTCTCAGACAGAGGATGATTTGACATTTCTCAGCCATCAGACAATTACAGGACAGACAAGTTAATTTTGGTTTTAGAAAACGTTTTCTTATTTGAATTAATTTATCAGGATATTTAAATCTAGAAATCCACTAATCCTTAGCAGAAGCAACTCCCTCATTAGCAAGACCTTCAAGGTTCCCAGTCCAAACTCTACCCTTCACATCTCCTGGAAATGTGCTCACACCTATGTACCGCAGCAGCCTGGTAGTGCCTTCGTCCCAGCTGTGGCCACATGAGAAGGGAAAAGCTGCCCTGACAGGCCCCAGGATCCTATTCCAGCCTCTCTCCTCACCATATTTCTTATATTTTCTATGTGTCCTAGCTGTGGGCAGGCATATACTTGGTGTCTCATCTGCAAGATGGAGAGCATCACTGCCCAATGTTGCAATGCCAGCACGAGGCTCATTTATGCAGCATCCTTGATCTCTTCAATAAATCAGCTTTCTGGGCTCTGTGAAAACCTGGACTCTGCTTTTGTGGGCTTAGAAAGAAGCAATAGATGAGAAGAGTCAATATTTGCCGCACAGAAATGACCAGCTCCTGCATAAGGTTTCCACATCCTAGTGGGTCATGTGGAGTGAGAAAGGTCATGACTACTCATTTCAAACTGGTGGCTTTAGGTGAATGCCATAGTGGCTAAAGAAGATCAATGCTTAGAGCAAAGAGCCAGCTCCTTTGTGGTCACTCCTCGAGCAGTGGAGGAATTACCAAAGACCTGGGAGATGGAGGAAGGAAGGGTATCTCTCATGTTCTTTTAAGAAAAAGGCAGCCCAGGACCCCTGGGCTGATTTCTTCCACTCCTCCCAGCTCTATCCCCTCAACTTTCAGCACAAGCAACATGGTCCTATCTCTTCTGCTAGAAAATGTGCGGTGGGAGGGTCCCTCAATTCAGACACCCTTCTCCTGTTCTTCCTGCTGGATAAATGGCACTTCCGTAAGACATAGCAGGTGAACAGAAATTAAATAACATAACAATTTCCATTGATGAGAGGGAGCAGAGCATGGAGTTGTTCAAAGTCTCTCAGGGAAGACTTTCCTTTGCTCTCTCATCTGAGCTACTTAGAACTTGCTGTACTTATCTTCAGAATCTCCACTTTGTATTCTAAAGTCAGACCCTTAAATGCAACAGCAGATTGAAGTCCCAGGCTTTTTGGAGTCCATGTGAGTTTTCACATGTCCAAATAAAATTGGTTCTTGGTTCATCTGTTGACCTTACTGCCATGAAATTCTGAAAACATTTAACATTCTGTAGAAAGAAATTAAAGTCACATAAACTCAATGCTGCTGTTCTTCTCTTTTTTTTCTCCATGTTGTTATGCTCATTTTCTTCCATCTCCCTGTTTTATTCTCATCTTACCTACTGAATTGTTTTCTTTTCCAACCTTATTCCACTTTCTCATATTCTTTGTTTCCTTTCTTATGTAGCTCTTCAAAGTGGTATCTAGTCTTCAAATTTCTGTTACCTTTCATTTTAATTCTGCTCTGACTTCCTTCAAATTGCTTACTTATATTGCAGTCCAGTTTTCAAATTTTTTAAATTCCCCTGCACTTATGCTTGTGCCAGTCCCTCAGTTGATCTATTTCATCTTGTTGCATTTTCCTCCTCTCTCCCATATTTCATATGTTTGCTGAGAATGATAAAGGAGACAGTATTCTTAGATTGGCCAAGACATAAACAAAACAATGGCACATTTGAAAAAAAAACTGGTATTTTTTAGCCAGAAAAACCATTTTTCAGAAATGGCGGACTCTAAGCAGGTATTATCATAATATCCTTCAAAAAAAGGTGAGAAGTAGGTGGGGAAATTTTGTTTTACTCCTAAGCACTGATTCCTATTGCATAAGACCATGTGATATGCTACATTCATCCACTCAGTAAATGAGATCAGTTAATGGTGAAAACAATGTTTAGGAAGTGTACATTTATGCAATATATGAAATGCTTCATTTTGGCGTTGAAACGTGTCCACACCCAGAAAGAAAGGTTTTCTGCTTCTGTGCCTTGCAATACATTAACCATTAGCCCAACACCAGAGTAGTTGTTATCTGACTCTGTTTACTAAATGGGCTGGTGATAGCCACACCTATTGATGATGAGAGTCCTTAACATTTTCCTGGAAGGAGCATAAAATAGTTTGGATTTCTGAAACTTTTACCTGGTAAAGGACTAGGGATTTGTTACAGGCACACAGCATATTTTGGGTCACTACCAAAAAACCGTGATCTCCCAAATTTCTCTACCATTTGTAAATGGAAAACAGATAAAACACTGACCTCAGAACCACAGAGTAAGTCATGCTGGTGCAAAGCATCATAACCAGAAATTGGTCAGACAATAACAAGTAAAGGACATGTTTGGATCTAATCTAGTTGTAGGTCGATTTCATCCTCTTTTTTGCTCACTTGCTTCTGTAACCGTTGGCATTTCACGACCTGTGTTTGGATTCTGCCAGACAAACTATTTTATATTCTTTTGACTTAGTTCTTCTTAGAGCAGGTGTACGGTAAGTGTACGGTAAGTTGCAACTGTGAAGGTCTTTGTACACTTTGCAACAGTAAGTTTTTAAATACACAGCAGCGTTCCAGTTTTTCAGACAGATCACAACCCTAGCACATTGCTACAAGACATCTAAAGACCATCCTGAACTTCTGGAATTTGTGGTGTTCAGACTGTAGCTGATAGTCATGTCTCTTTCATGTTCTTCATTTCCATTACTTTTTTCATTGTCCTAGGAGTCCCAGTCATGGATATGTGTTCCCTATGTGCNTATATATGTATAAGATCAGAAAGTTCCCTCACTAAATAGGTTATACAGCTAAGCCACATGAAAAAGCTGCACACTGGTCCAGGGGACTATCAAGAGAATTTGTGTTTATATGAGAGTCTTTTGGTCAGGTTTATGAATCTGCTAACAAAAGGGCTGCTTAAGAATGCAGTAAAGATTACGAAATCAGATAAAAATGTACAAAGATTTCAAGCAGGGTTATAAAGATAGTAGTATTTATTAAAAGACATTCTCATGCATCTCTGGGCAACCCATCCAAGGAAAACAATCAAAATATTTAACAAGCATGTGAATTTGAAGCTCAGAGGTCTGATGCTATCTCCAGTAGATGAAAAAAACATTTTATATCCAAAATGACAAATCAGATCATTGAAATCCTCATGAGGTGCAATGCCTGTTTTGCTAAGAAGGAAACAGAAGGTGTAGAATTTATATAATGACATGACATTTCTTGCCCAAGCCATGGATAGCATTGATGGTACCTGGGATTATATGTTAGGCATTCCTGGGACCCAGTCCCACAACGGCATTTGGAAACTTATGTCCCTACACTGAAGAATAAGCAGTAATAATAAGCCTCTGCCAGAAAGTTCTTGAATATCAAAACAACTGTCAAGCTCTAGCCTCATCAGGTGGGAATGAAGTTCAAAACAGGAAAGTATTACAAGTACAAGCCCTAATGCCACATTCTGTGTCTTGACATAGATGTTATGAACCACAGAAATCCTGTGTCAGCAGATCTCAAATCATGTCAGGCATGCAGGGAATAAAGAGATTATCAAAACTGGGATGAACTAAGCTCATGACGTACAACCCTGCAAATGATCTGCTATTCAACAGGTGCCAGCACAGAGCTTTCAACACTGGGGACAGATGTTTGAAATGCTTAATGGGAGCAAGAAGCCCTGCCTCTGCATGTTGAACCTGCTCCTGGAGCATCCACAAGTGCTTGGCCAGGCAAGTTCAGCAGCAGTTTAATTTTCTGTTCCCAGAACTATGACTTCCTACACGACCTGTAAGATCTAGGTGAAATGCTCAGGTTTTATGCTTTTGAATAGCAAGTCTCAGGCAGCTGCGTGAAATTTGATCGTTTTTCATACATACAAAAAGTGTAACTCTAAGCATTGCGGCTAAAACCAAACATGAAGATTTGTTAAGAGGATGTGTATTCACAGAATACTGGGTACCTAGAAATTTTGTCTTATAGTTTATTAGGAGAAAATAATGTGTTTAGTCAAGTGATCTGTATCTTAATAAAAATACAGTGGTACATATTTCTAGCCACTGCAAACATAATCTTAAATATATCCTCTTAGGTATTGGGAAATGTTACTCTTTTCATCATCCCATTTTACTGATGAAAAAAATCAAGACAGTAGCTTCTTGCAAGAGGAACTAGTCATTATTTACATCTAAGAGAGAACTCTTTCCAGCTGTAACTTTGCTCCTGTTTTGGGTGTACATGATTCTTTCAGGACCTTGAAATGGGAACATGACTATTTGAGCTGAGGCTCAAATGATAAACTGGCATAAATAAGCATACTTTCCTCTGTTTGACTGGACCAATGAAGACGGAACCATGCAACCATATGATCCAACTCCTTTACTTTATGGGAAAGTATTGACTTCTGTCCTGCCTTTCTTAAGAATTATCATTAGGAGAACTTTAAATGGATAACAACGTCAAAATAGTTAACTTTATTGGTCTCTAATGTCTGTCTTTGCTGCCAACTGATTTTTGTTTGTCATATGCATTGCTGAGAGGGTTTTTTAAGGATTAATTTTTCTAGATAATGTCCTGGGTTGAGGTTTTCTTCTTTGCCTTGTAAGTTCTGCCCCTACAGGTTTTTCATCTTTATTTGGAAAGGAAAATTGAAAAGGCTTAATTTGGTCTGAAAATTAAATAGAAAACAGGAAATGGAAAGAACATACAAGCACTGCCCTTCTCTCTGCATTATATATTGAACTGTCTGTATAGCTGCCTTGTCATCACTATAGTTTGTGGGACAGATGCTTGTACCATAGCATTCTTGTACCAGAACAGAGAAACCAGGAACATATTTCCCTTTTCAGAAGATTTTTACTCTGTACTTATAAGGCCGAGCTCCCCATCAAAGGAATCTTTGGCCACCTTTTCCCCATCATGATGACTACCAAATGAAAAGGATTTAGCATGAAAAAACAATGGACAGATGGATATTCTCCATACATGTATACTGAACTTCACCTACAGAAAGCCTGTAACAGTGTTTAGAAAGAGAGGACACCAATAATTCTTTTTGGAGTTTGTCTCCCACAGAAAAGGAATGGTTGAAAAGCTTTGGATTTTTCCTACAGAACTTTCTATGACCTGTCTGTTTTAAAATGTCACCAAAGCTACAGACTGCCTTAGATATTCACACAACAGTCCAAAAACACTTCTTCTGGATATTTGAATAGAGGGGCATGGAGATCTTGAAACTTATGTACAGACATTAATATCTGCAAAATGAAAATAATTTTTCAAGCTCTCAAATGTTTTTTCTAGCTTGTCACATTTCTCCAGACCTGTGATTCCAGACTTCAGTCATTCTTTCCCCACCTCATAAAAACTAATGTATTAGACTGCATCACATTTTTTATTCCCCATTACAGGAAAAATAAATACAATTGCTCCTGCCTGAAATACTCTTTTTCCCAGTAAGCCACTCCTTCTCCCTGTCTAACACTGAATTTAAATCTGATAAACATGGTGAAGAATCATACATTTTGTGGGATCCCAAGTCATTAGGGAATCAGCAAGTACTCTTCTTGTATTTTGCAGCAGTGCTAACAAAATGCATAATTGCCAGAGTTATTTTTTTCTTCTTTGTAATCAAAGGCAATTAAACATTATTTACTGTGTGGTCAGTATGAGCGTGAATAATATGAATTATAATCACAAAAGAGCTTTTAGGTGAGTGGAAAATAGCAGCCATGGTTTCTTTTCCTCCCTTAAAAAAACTAACAAGCACACCCAGGAACACAACAAACACAATGCCATTTTAGTGCATTTCTGGGAATACTTAATTAGAACTACACAGCACAAGTCAATATTAAAGCTCCATAACAAATTTATACCTTTTAAAAATTCACTGGGATTCAAATCCAAACAAAAGCTGCTAAGTGACAGAGAAATAATAGAATTACAGCTGTATGCTAGGATACTGGCTGTAACAAAGAATCATGCCATTCTCTGTTGCCAGTCCCACAGAGGTTCCAGAAGAATTGATTCCTCTTGTGCTCCAGAAGAGAAAAACAAAATTACAAATATTTTCAAACCTGTTCCAGCTGTACAGGTGTTACATACTTTCTAAATGAAGTGCTAGTCAAACAGTTTAGAGGATCCTATGTTGCAAAAGATCAGTATTTTGAACTAATTTCTCTTTAAAAAAAAATATGGGGACGTGATATGGCATACAAATGGCAAATAACATGCTGAGTTATTTAAATTTAAAGTATTTAAACTGTTTTATATTTAAAGTATACATTTAAACTGTTAATAGACAAAAATTTTAAGATCTCTTTGAGCTTTTACACAACACGGCTTCATTAGCAGCAATACCCTTTCTACAGATACCTTCATTTTCATAATAACAGTTCCATTTTGTTTCAATACAGAAACATATTCAAATTCAGACAGCTTCATGTGGAGACAATGTAACATCTGTATTACAAAGTAAGATGACCAGCAAGAAGTCTGGTTCCATTAATCACATCTACAGTTTGGCTTCAGTTTTTTCTACATGATAACATTATTACATAGAAACATTTTCCTCCTACCCATTCAGTCTTAAAAATTATGCCTGGCCTATTTTTTACAGCTCAGCCACTGACAGATCTTTCTCGTGGCCGTTGACAAATGCTCCAACACACCTTCCACGTTCATTCACAGCTGTTCCTTCTGACCTTCCCATTTTCGTACTGATTGTGCTTCACATCTGCTGCAGTTTTTTTGCTCCTACACGTCAGCCTCAGCTTAGCTCTCTGGCTTACCTACAGTCCATCCTCTCCCTGTCCCTTCCTGTCTGACTCCTACCTGCACATGGCCAGCTGCACCAGACATTGCTTTTCCAGCCAGCGCCATCCAGCTTTTCCTCTGAGATGTGGAAGGAGGGCACAGGGAAGGGGCAGCAGCCATGTCCTTTGTGAGGATGCTTGGCAAAAGGCTGTGTCCCTGCCATGCTCGTCAGTATTGTCTCATCAGTATTTCTTCTCCGGATACTGCTGACTTGCAAGAGAGACTTAGTGTTTGATGTTGCAAGACCCTACAAAGTGACCTCGGTGTTGCACCAGTGCACTGTTTTATGACAGGTGAATGTCCCCAGCCCCCAGGGACCCATAATGTTCATTGGCATTGCTTTATTGACAAAGAACCCAGAGAAAGGGGTAGCAGCAACCCATAGATTTCAGACCTGATTTTTTTTTTTTATTCCAGCTTTTGTTTTCCTTTGGTCTTACTTACATTTTAGCATAAAATAAAGCTGTTTCTTAAACCTAATGATATTACAGGGCTATGAGAGAGAACTTTTGAAAGTCACTCTTGGCTCACTACACAGTGCACAAACTGCTTCAAGCATGATGTTTGCACAGTTCTTCCACAGAGGCTTGTTGAGCAAAGACATGACATAAAGGCTATGTTTTTAAAATGTCGCATAACCAAAAATTTTATTCAAGGAGTTACGTGGCAGAAGCATGAAACAGTTTTAATAGAAAACAAAAAAAATCTGTCTTTGATTAATACATAGAATTGAAAGCTATCCCTAGGCCACTTCTTGGAAACACAGGCATCAGGAGAGCAGAACAGCATCTTGTTAGAGACAGACTAGGCAAGGAAGGTGCTAAATGAGAAAGACCTTTACAGACCCTGAGTACCCAGTGCTTACTAGAAACCCAGTAAGTGTCTCAATCAGCATACCTCCATGGAGAAACAGCATTTCATAGTCCAGTGTTAATTATCCCTTCTTTTATATTAAATTCTACATCAGTGACCTTGCTGGTTTTCAAAGGAAATGTGAATAAGAAATGTTTTGCATTCTTGCTAGCATTCATATTTCATACACACCCTGAAGTCTGAACATGTTTTTAAAAATTCAAGCATAACCAAGATGTGGCAAAGCAGATCATACATATTAAAGTGCACTGTGGATTGCATATACTGAAGTCTATGTATCTATCTAGGCACATAGCTGGAAACCAGCCTCTTTTCAGAGATGCTTTGACTAGGCACATGCATCCTAGATGTTTAAACATTTTGTGGTGTAGATTTTCACCCTTTAGGTTTTGGTGTGTGAATTTAATTTTCAAAATAAATGTTTGTGGATTAGTTTTGGTCTGCAGACTACAATTTAGCACATGGATGAAAATGAGACAGACTCAAATCTAATTCACACTATAAAATGCAGCTGGATGTACTGAAGTACAGCTGGGATGCACAGGCATGGAGTTTTTGATGGTTACAAATATTGTGAAGTGGCTGAGCATTTCCAAAAGCAGTGAATATAACATTATGAAATCACATTTTATTTTTTCAGCATTCCATGTTGAAGAATGAAAGGTAGAAATGCAGTCTGTTTTGTTTTTCCCAGCAAAATATTTCTCCCTTTTTCTGTACAATTTATGTTGAAAAGAAATGATCAACCTGATTTCATTTACTTTTTTTTACACATCTATCAACACACTGTCTATCAGCACAATCCTGAGCTGAATTTTATGTTCCATAATCCTGTCCAGAAATGTTTTTATCATGAAAAAATAAGCGCCCTCTTGAAATTCAAATCTGTAACACATAACTGAGGCATTAACTCTAGAATTGTAAGAAGATATGTGGAACTATTTTCAGCTGCTATCAATTGCACATGACTGTGCTTCTGAAGCACTTAGAACATGGGGATTGCTGAAACATTTTCTGAAGGGTATCGGTTTTGTAGAATGATTATTTCTGTTAAAAGATACATCGTAGGTTTTTGCCTTCGCTTTCCACAATGGACACAGTAACGCCTGGGAAAGTTAAACACATTGTAAAGAAGGCAGACCGTATGAAAAAAAAATGAAACTGCATTTTTAACCCGTTTTACACTGGCAGTGACTTTGCTTTATATATCAAGAACACAGGATGCACAAATATTTTCTCATCTGGCTCCAGAGCTGAAGATAACATGACTGGAAAAAATTGCTTATACAACTAAAATTTCATCTGAATAGTTGTGTGTGTGATTCATGCCATTCTATTTGAAGTATAATTTTAGTCTTCTTTCACTTGCCCTTGAAAAGCTTTTCAGCTTTTCAAGAAAATCTTAAGAAAGTCTAAAAGGGAAGGATGAGACAGGATGTAGAGAAATATGATAATCTTCATTCTTTCTGTATTTTAGGATGCACTGAAAGATCTTATTGTGGCTATAGGCCATATCCAGTAAAAGATGAACTACAAAGTAATTTAGCAACAGATTAGGTGTCTAAATTGTAATCCCAAGAGACTTTCCTGTCCAACTCCCTTATGTCTTCATTAAACACTCTAAGTTTCATGTGCAAAGCAATGGGCTGGTCTTGTGAGCCCTGGTGCAGGATGAAGCCTGGCCACAGCAGCAGGGGCAATGCTTAGGGTAGCACCAGGCTTGGCAGGTCTTTGCCCAGAAATGGACAGTCCTCTGCCACTTGTAGCATCACCAGGCTGCACAGCCCTGGTCTGGGCCAGGCTCCAAAATCCCTTCCCTAAAAGCAGACCTGAGGTAATTTTCTTACAAATTGAAATAGTGGATGTAACCTCAAAAATGTACACTAAAACACACAGAGTCAGCCGCCCAGGATCACAGTCACCAAAAGAAGATAGTTTTTATGGTGTGATGAGAAATAACTCCATCTTTCAGCAGAGCTGTGGAAGATCTCATCTGAGCCACAGAGATGACACGGTTATCAGAAGACCAAGGAGGTGCCTGTCATGTCCCTGACTCGTCATTTTGTTGTACATATGTGCACACCTCTCATCAGCTGAGACGGTGACCATTTCAGCACATTTCCTTGTCATCCAGATTTTTTGAGGAACGGAAAGTTGAGTATTTCCAGCTTCTTTTACGCTGAAAACTAAGGCCTAATCCTAGTGTAAACTTGTCACCTGGTCGTGTTTATGCTTAAAGAAGTACTGAATAAACTTGGGGTAAACTATACTCACACTCTGGGTTAAACCCTGCCTACTTTTCACATAGCATCAGTCTACACTCCAAGGAAAGTAGCGTAGGTGTTTGGATGGAATATCTATCAAAATAGATATTTTCCTAGAGAGATGTGGTTTTATGGCTATTGCTCTGCAAAGTAAATACTAGATTTCATATACATTCAGCGTAGTGCTGCAGATCAGTTTAGTGAACTTACTTTGCTGAGAAGCTGAAATTTTTGTGATTTACAAAACACACAGCTTTGACTTTGTAAAAATGCTTACGGATTCTGTAGCATGGGCACCTACAGTATGTGGAACCCAAACATTCTCATTATCTTCATTAAAACAAATGTTTCTCTTGAGATGCTCCACCAGACTTCACCTACGGGTTTCCCTGCTGATGCAGGGGAGTTTTCATGTTGGTCAGTTTTGTCGTTGGGATTTTTCTAACATTTCTTCTTTCTATGCCTCACAATGATCTTTACAACACAGCTATTAGGCCTTTAAGGTTGTTAATCAGTGAGAGAAAACTCACCTATTACAGGGATTCAGGTCTCTCCCCACCTTCCCTCTACATCGTTTTAGACACTGATTTCAACAGATATTAAAGGAAAATTCCTTTGAGACATCTATTCTAAAACTGATAAAAATTGGCCAAGAGATTCAAATTTCTTAAGCAAAAAGAAAGACAGATACATAGAGATTGCATAATGATAATTTCTTCAGGAAGCCATGTTAAAAACAGGTTCCTGAGTCCTTGGATATAGTAATTACAGTCATTACAGCATAATACACATTTCTACCAGCATTAACTCACTAAATACAAATAGTCTTTTGAATTTTCAGCGGAATACACCCTTTTTTTGTTCATTTAAAAAAGGATTAAATTTGAGGCAATTGCAAGTCACTAAACGTGGAGATCCAGTTTTCAAATCTGAAGGCAGAAATTAGCAAGCTTTCTATATTTATGTCTTTAACTAATATGCTAGATGATACTTGTCACATGCCCAAGTATTCTGCTGGAAATTTCAAATTCCGGATATGGTCTTGGTCTCCTTAATTCACACAAAGACATTTGTATGACAAATATGTATCACGTATATTGGTTATAGACAGATTGCTACAGGGATTCTCAGTTTAAGGGTCTTACATTTGTCCAGGTACAAAAAACTACACTGCCTGCTTATGATAAGGCATGTAACAGATCAGATAGGACATATCATAATTTTATATGATCACAAGCAGTGGAAATGTATTGAATAATTATTCCCTGTTGAAAAACTGGTGAACTTCCTATGAAGCTACTAGGTGGCAGTTTCAAAACAAAGAAGAGAAGATTTTTCTTTATACAGCACGTACGAGTTCAGTGGTTGAAGTTCTCTGTGGAGATGATTGAAGATGTTATCAGGCAAACTGACAAAACCACTAATGATCTGCAAGCCACAAATTATTCTGGAAAAGTATCTATTTCATGGGCATTTGCTACTGACCAGCGTTTCTTTTGTATCTTTGTTGTGTGAAGAAACAGGATTTTATTCAGGCAAGTATCTGTGTGGTCGTGTGTATCTGTGAAGCATCTCAGACCCTATACACAGCAGCAGCATCCTCTCTTCTCCCATGTGTGGTCAAGACCTCACCCTGACAGCTACTTGTCACTGGAGCACAGGAAACATTCAGACCATTGTGGCTGTCCAGACATCAAATTTTAGCAAGCAAGCAGAACTGGGGGGGAAGAGACTTTTAGATTCAAAACAGTTCTTGGATCCTTGTAAGCTGAGTGCTCTGTGAAAGAGGGGCCCCAGTCCTCATGCCATACTGGGACCTAGTACATCACTTTTAATTAGCTATTTTATGTAGGAGTATTTTATCTTGTTCATTTTCATGCTAATTGTTTTCGTATAATTTCTGTTCTTCAGAGGACCTACCTCATAAGTTGTTACGTGTATTTCCTTATAAAAGTTAGCACTTCTGTAACTGCTGAAAACACAGCAATCAGAAGGCATCAACAGCATTTTTTCATCAGAACATATTTCATTCCTTAAATACGGCTTCACACAGCCCTTTCACACTAATGCTTTATAAATTAATCATCATGAAAGGATGCCAAGTAGGTTATATATTTTCTTGGTGAGGGGGAAATGCAAAAGACCAGTCTTCTATTTGCTCTAAAACAGAGGCCTCCTGTTTATATTTTGTTGCTTATTTAATATAAAATGTTCTGGTTTTATTCTCAAAAAAGTTCCCATGATATTCCTATGTTGCAAAAATAAGACAATTTCCCAAATTAAATGCACTTATGTTGTCCTTGATTTGAAGCATTCTAGTTAAGTGTGCATTTATAAATGTGAGGGACACCCTATGCACATAATTTGGTTGCACAAAGTACACTGTGTTCAGGCAAATAAATGTGGCATGATACAATGAACTTCACAGGAAGAAATAGGGAGCGCTTTTCAGATGAAGTGTGCTGAAAAATGCAATTTCACATTGATGATGGGTCCAGCAAATGATGTCCAGCGTAAGAAATACCAAATATAAGGGAATTTGAATATTTTTAAATGAATGCAATATTTCACTCTTTTATCTGGAAAAAAAAAAAAAAAAGCTTT
>VWZQ01010190.1:484707-546981 GCA_013397015.1 Myiagra hebetior | reverse complement strand
TTGTTCCCACATAAACTCATTATGCTTACTATTTCAACAGACTCCACCAGGGATTTATTAGAAATTTTAGTATCTTAGCCACATGAAGAGGAATTGGTTTGAGAGGGTTTTTTCAGATGTCATTTTCTAATTGAGCATTAAGTGCCCATTGTAGCACTAAGTCCCTCATGGTGTAACAGATGCCTTTGTGTTTTAATTCATGTAAGTTCCATGAATATTTATGTATATTAGTTAAAAACAATTCAGCTACAGCAGTACTGTTCTGTGTTCCCTAGTCAACAAATAAGAAGTGCTCCCCTTGCCACATGCTTATCTCTCAGTTATTAATGTACAATAACAAATTCCAAGCTCTCAGCTGGGAACATTATATTGTAATTGCTTAGTAGGCTATTAGGGCATACCTGTCTGTCAGAATCAAAATACAGGAATTAACACTCCTGGTATGGGTAGAGAAAGATTGTTTCCTTGTGCCATCTCGTGGAAAAGTTATTAATTGCAAGACAATCTTAAACTATTACACGTGGTTCTGTATATGAAGAAATCTGAGGAATGTGGTTTAAGACAGCTTTTTTTCCAACACAAAAAAATATGCTGCTTATAATGTAGGAATCTCTTTTGGTTATGTCTTATAGTCAAATATTTTCAATTAGTCGACCTAAACACTCAGTGGCTTATCTTTCTGTATGCTGTGTACACTGTACTTCATAAAGCTTTGATTAATTTTCTTTGATTTATATTTCTTTCCTACAAACTATTTTTAGATCTTCATGTTCAGATTTATATGGAAAGATACTGTGCTTCTTTTAAAATTCATTGCAAAACAGAAGCATTTATTTTCACCTGGACTGCTGGTTGAAATCTATTTTTTTCCCCAGTACTTTTTTGAAAATCACAAACTGATTGTTCTGAAAATAAATATTCACTGATTGCTTAATTAAACTTATTAAAATGCAAATTAAAATCCCAAACTAATGACAATAATTAAAAAGGAACACATTACCACAAGGATGAAAGATCAGATTTAACTTTTTCCATTATCCAATATAATGTCAATTAAGTATAATTGGAAAATGAGAAAGCACAAAAAAAGTCTGAAAAGAGCTTTTGCCACAGAAACTTAGCCAGGAATGAGTTACCTCATACATAGCTCAGAAGAAGACAGTAGTGTGTTATTTTGCAAGGGGGTTTGGATACTTTTGTGTTCTAAGTCCTCTTGCAGTCCACGAGAATTTGAAACACAACCCAAATCTTCTTTCTGTCCTCTCCCCTCCAGCCATGATATTCTGGCAGAAGAAACATAAACAATTTTCTAGATCCCATATCTTTAATCTATAACCACTCGCTAAACAACATTCACAGAAGAGTACAGGTAATAAGCTCCAGGAAACCCCAGTGAGTGGTAGAATAACAGTAATACTTGAGGATTTAACCATGCAGCTCTTTTTAGCATTAATGTGAGTCAATAAAGTTAATCTCTATATTCCACTTTGAAACTACATGTGCAAGTGTTTGAATTATTTCCTTTTTTTTACAGTTATCCTTTGATATCCTTCAGCATGTGAATGCTAGGAAACAAGATGACAGTAGAGTTCAGCACCATTTACTCATTGCAAAAGAAATTAAATAGAATTCCTTGGGTGCAATCTAATCCAGCAAACATTTCAGTGTCTGCTCCATCCCACTCTCAGAAGTAACAGGATGTTTTGCTACATTTCTGATCCTTTCTAGAGCAGATATTGCTCTCTTACACTGCTGCATTTTATTTCAATTGGTCAAGACTTCTCTACAGACGATATCAAGACCAACAAATTGAGCAGTTATCTAAATAAAAGCCACTTGACATGGCAAGCTACTCTGCTAACATTGCTGCAAACCTCCTTCAAACTGTACTATTTAAATTCCTCTGGCCTCTTAAATGCCCCTTTATGCTTTGATGCTCCTGCAATATCTATGCTATAAAGCACGCTGGACCTTTCAGAGGGGGGTCAGTCCTTGTGGAAGAGAGCAGTTATTCTTCTGATTGTGTCAAACTCTTATTACATATGGGTCAATCACAACATGAAGAAACACAGAAGCATCAACAGTTAACCCACTGCAGTGAGTGGTCTCAGACAAGAAACAAGGTGGAGTCCCAGCCCCCGTTATCCTGGTGTCAAGCATGTGGTACATTAGGAGACTATACAGCCCTAAGTTCCTACCTGAGTGCTCTCACCACCTTTACTGCATGCCCTTGTTTTCAGAGGCTTTGCAATCTCAATAGCAAGGTTGCATATAGCAAAGTGTTGAATTGCGATATATCCGTACAGACCTAGTCCAAGTCATGCTAATTCGAGAGCTGACATGAGTTTTACTCTGACACAAATAATTTGCTTCTTAACATGGGTCACAGCTTACGTACTGTTCTCCTACCATAAGCCTATGGAAATATTTCCTCCAGTACCATCTTTCACGTCACTACCAAAACTGGACCTGTTGTAGGTGGTTATTGCTGACTTTTTTTTAATAGGTGAAGTGAAGTCATATTCCAGTCACTTGAAAATTAATGAGACTATAAAATTAAGTGCTGACAAAGTACAAGAGATTATGCTCTCTTCCTTTCAGAACACATAATATATGTTATTTTGTAGCAAGGGTTCACATAAACATGCTTTCCCATTTGTATATTTTGCTGCTACTGTACCTCTGTTCCAAATGGCATTGTTTTCTGGTCAAGATCTCTCACTCCATTATTCAATTACTACGGTTAAGCCTGCTGTTAAAACATAACACCTGATATCTCCTCAAGAAAATTTCCTGCCTTGCCTCAGATCTCTGTACCTCCTGAGGATTCCTACAACACTCAGCACAGTTTCCTGACACCGGATCCATTCTCTTGGCCACATGGACTCAGATGGCTTATGGATTGGGTAAGAGAACTGGCTACCTGGAGTTTCTTGTGTTACCAGCCCTAAGCATACAGAGACACTAACCACTAAAAATTACAAGATTTGAACAAATGTAGTTGATTCGAGGGAACTTTCTTGGGTTTGGGGTTTCAGAATCCTGTTAAATCTTGTTTTCCAAGCTGTCTTTGAAGGATTAGGTACTGATAGTTTCTTTTCTCCAGGTTTCAGATTTCTGCCAGATATTATGTGTGAGACCTGGTAAAGCTGTAACTCCCACAGCCCATTAAAAATTAAATCTAAATACCCTTAACATAGTGAAGTCAATGAAGTTTTCTGAGGTCAGCTCGAGTCAAAGGACAATTTGGTAGCTATGTTAATGGACCCATATTCAAGGAACTGAAAGACATAATCAGCAGTAATAACAATTCTGCAAGACAAATTAGATGGTTAATAACATGTAAATAGAACCACGGTATTCAGATTATGTCATTAGTAGTAGCCATGCAACTGCAATGTCGTCAGAGGGAACGCACACACAGACCTAAAGGGAAATTGCCAAACTGTTTTGTTGATAGCGAAGAAAGGGAGGAGAGCTGGATTGCGCCCTCACAGCTGTGTTGGTTCTGTAAGGTTAACAGAGTGGAAAGAAGCACAAATTTAATTTTGCCATTGGAAAGCCTGCCAATTTTCCATATTCTTTTATAGACAATGCCTAGCTCTTCCTCACTACTCTCTTACTTGCTGTCAGGAATTTTCTTTTAAATTCATTCCTACAATGCTTCTTGATGTGTTTTGTTTCTTCTATTTAATCTCCTTGTACATAAAGCAGTGGTGGAATGCAAAGTGTCAGCACTTGCCTCAGAGAGAACATGGAGATGACTTACAGTTCCTCTAACCCTTCCACAAGGAACCACAACTCCCTTTGGTATCTAACCTGTGTGAATAAAGAAGAGGGTATGACCATCTATGCCCCCATGGATATGACATTTCCCACAATGCCCTCATCTGTTGCAGTGGAAATGGTGTCAGCTTCAAAGTTAAGGATTCTTGTTATTATAAGCCTCTGCAATGACAGGAGAGTAACGCATATATACTGAGTGTTTTGGTGATCCTTTCTCAGGCAGTTATAAATTATTTCTTAGTTGAGAGCTTTTAATACTTGATGAATAGCAGATGATTGTCACTACTTTACTGTTTAATTTTTAAATTAATTTGAAGTATAATTCTCCAACTATAAAGTGCTCTGAGACTACTAAGAAATTAATCACACTAAATGAACATCATTATAAATCATCATCCTTACATGACTCTCAAAATCAGGCACTGGAAGAAATGATTGCATCAAAGCAGGATTCTCAAGGCTTAATTTAAACAGAAAATGCATTTCAGAATTAATTGAGAGAACACTAGGTATGTATTGAAATTGTGGATTTTTGTGGGGAACTCCTCTATCAGAGTTACGTAAAACTCAAGTTTATACGTAGTAAGAGCACACAAGTTTGTAACACCTGTGAAGTTTAAACTTATGCATTAAGTTCATATTATTTAAAAAATGTAAAAAGCATTATAGATCTGAGCTGTGATCTGCAGTCTCAGTCTTATACCACCGAGAAATCTTCCAGTAATTACATTTAAGATGACAAAAGAAGTCATGCATGAATAAAAGCAAATACATTGCACTTTCTATGTAAAACATCTTCATATTGAAAAGAAAAACACCAAACACACAAAATATAATTATTAAACTTACAAGCAAATGGTCATTAAGCTCACTTCTTGTAAAAAAAAAGAGTGCAAAGTTTAAAGAGACGCTCTAAGATAAAATATGAAGCACATGTCAGAAGCTACAGTTTATAACTATTGTTTGGTCTTCTTGTAAAATCCAATCCTTTGAAATGAGAAAGAAAAAGGAACAAACTTCTGAATACTGGGACTGCCAATTTTTTATAGCCATATGGATATTTGCAAGTCTTTACTGCAATGTCAGTAAGCAAAGGCAGCAGGCTAAATATCCAAGCTATTCAGCTGAAGCAGCCATGCAGAATATTCATCCTGAAACAGGAAATTACAAACTAAGAAAACATAAATATTTTTTTCAAATACAGTTATAGATTATCTTTAAACAAAGTGCAGAGGGTTTGAACTTGAGTAGGAGGGTTCTTGTGTTAGTCTTTCTCCTAAATGCTCAACCAGCTAGAGGTACTATCCAGTGGCCCACACTAAACTCAGGAGACCATTATTATGATTAGTTTAGGACCCTGCCTCTGCTCTACTCATCCATTTTTTCTAGCACCTGCTAGGCTGTTTTTTTTTTTTTCTTCTTTTTTTTTTTTTTTTTACCACAAAGAATAAGAATGGAAAACATAAGCCTGAAAAGCTAAGTTTGTAAAAACTTTGGAAAACGTTTTCAAAATAACAAACAAGTGCTGAGAATGAAACGCAACAGTGAAATGTTGGAAACCAACACAAATTAAATTTCAGACACCACCCATCTCTTCAGAATGATTTTAAAGAAACTAATGTACAATACATAGATTTAAACCTGCAATTGCAAATTTGAACATTTTTTTACATGGAGCTTCAGTGTCTTTTTTGTAAAAAGGTTTGCTGAGGTTAATCAAAGGGGTTGCAGATCTATTGAACATACACGGAACAGAATGTAAAACAAAATTATCTAGACCCACACTAACTAGATATAAACTTAATATGCGACATAATTCTTAGACTTCAATTAGGTTTTAGAGTTTAAATTTTTATCTAGCTGGTTTTTGAAATTTCAGGGACATTTTCGAATTACTGGCAGCCTTTCCATAAAAAAGCCAAAAAGCTTCCTCAATTTGAGTGAACTCACTAAAGTATCCTCATTTTAAAAAGGTTTGGGGAAGAGTGGAGTTAATTCTTCTGCACCCTTATTTTGTTACACATGAACAGACATTTCATGGTCAACAGCTGAAAGCACAAAATACTAATATATAGAGTCCAGACAGCACAGTCTTAAATGGTTTGTTTTTCTTAGCTGGTTTATGCCTACTTGATGAGGCAAAGGTCTACAAAACGAGTATTTTACGACCCCAGACCAAAAACCAAAAGGCAACTTTGCAACTCCTGACCCTATGCACCAGAAAAAAAGAAGTAAAAAAAGAAAAGTGTGGTAGAGGGGCTGCCTTCATTTGGCTCCAAAATAAACATTTACTTGCTTTTTAAAGGAGAGCGGGAGGAGGGAAGGAAAACACTGACTTAATGGAGCATAAAAGAAAACAAAGTTTGTTAAATTCCTTTGTCCCTCTCTAGAGAATTACCTCATTTAAATGCAAGACTCATTTACAGATAATGGGAAAAATAAAAGCTTTGTGAATGTAGGCATGAAAAATTCTTTTACTTGTAGAAAACATTGATGAGTCAATATCTATTTGTTTGGAAGATTTATTTGGTGTAATAGATAAGTACTTTAGTTAAAGCCTCCCCCTGTGGAAGTTGACAAACGCTGCACCTTTACTGTTTCTGACCATGATAATGCCGAAGGGTAGTGTTTCTGTGCAATAGTGTCACCAATGTGATTATATGGTATTTAATTATTATGTTGAAAAAATGGAGCATCACACACTTATCTCTGATGTGAATGTAAATGTGACCTTTTCTAAAACTAAAAAGGACATGAATATAAAGAAGGAGCAACATATTCCACTTATTTCACAGTATTTCAGCAAGAAGGCAGATCTAAACCAAGAGTTACAAGTGAATATGACACTGCTGTAAGAGTATTTCAATTTTTAAAAAATAGAAACTACAGCTATAAGCTGTATAGGTATATGGGTATTGATATCTCTGTGTATTATTTTGGATTATGTTTTCATTGTATTTTAGTTATATTTGCTGTGTCTACTGAAACTGCTTAACAGAATGTTCCTTGGTCACCAGAGAAAGTGTATCATCAAGATGCAGAAACAAAAATTCTTTAATTAGAGAGAAGTAAATGGTAAAAACAATGCCTCATAAGTAAACCTACTGGAGATACAAGGAAAACTGCGGAAGAAACATAAAGTATAATAGATTATATGTGGATTACAAAAATATGTGCATAGCTGCAAAAAAATTTATGGGACTAGCAATAAAGGTGAACCTCTACCAAAGTGTCATCTGCAATAACAGACCACTCTCACTAGCCTGAGAGACAAGGTGCAAAGAGGGAGGCTGGGAAGACTGGAGTACAGGTAAATCAAAATTACTGCTCAAGCAACTGTATTACCCAAGTAAAGAGCTTCATTTTAAAGGAAATAAACTAGGCAGTAAACGATCAACTCAATTACCTAGTTTTCCATAAGGCTGTCATACAATTGTCAACACAAGATGTTTTGTTACATAACAAAAGATTCCAAATAAACTCTTAGTTACAGTGCCATCATGGGTAACACATCTTAATACTCTGCTGTTGGCAATGCTATGCTCATACAACACTTTAACCAAATCAATAAAAACCTTTGAGAAAGTGTGAAATCAAACATATGGGCAAATCTGTCTTACTATCACAACTCTGGGATATTCCAAAAAGCATCTGCCTTGTTCAGTGCCCTTCATTTTATTAAATCCTAGTCGTTTCAAGCGTTCTTTTTTTCAAAGATTGGGAAATCAATTGACAACATACAGATAAAATATTGATTTAATTGTTTTTGACAACAGTGCCTAGTTTCAGGATTACTGATAATAGGCTTAAACTTCATAGAAAAATGCATGAACTCTAGTCTGTTAAAAAATTTGTTGTGGGTCTTCTGGTAAATCAAGGCATGCTGATGCACAGTTATGTAAGTTGTTTCATCCCATTATGGAGCACTGTATTGCAGAAGTTTGTAAGCCCTCAATTATATGGAAGAACGTGCAAACTGAATTTCAAAAGTACAACCATGAAACTTGCAAAAACAGTTGGCATACTTCTTAGAAGTGTTTCTGTGATTTATGATTTCTATAATTACATTTTCTTCATTGCTTCTACAGTTACTTAACACTGTCCTATTGCATGCATACTTGGAAAAGTCTGCCCCTGCAGACATATAACAACGTGCAAAACATCTCTGTATTTCCACAAAAAATAGTTTCAGTGAAACTTCCCCCTTGTTGCTACAACTGCACTCCTACTTCATTTGATAGGCAAAAAATTCTTATCCTCTCCAGATAAAAAGTCACAGGTCAAAGCTGCACTTACAGTTGCAATACATCTTGAAACACATCACATCCTCTAGTGATGCCAGCAGAAAAACAAAATGTTGCTACAAAGGCTGTCACTGTCTCTAGCTACATATCTCTTTCCCCCAGTTTGGTTATGTGACCAATGGCTCGTGCTGCCACCTGTGGCACAATAAACAGCAAAGACCAAGAAAGCATGGACATTACCTTTAATGAGATGTAATTTCTGCACCAGCCGCAGTATTCAGTAATACACGCTCAGTAACATTCCAAGGTAATGGAGAAAATTAATTTTTTAAACACAACTCTCAGGACATTGTCCCCTCTTATTACATTGCAGTCTCAATTCTGAAGATTGTGTCTAGCATTAGCGGCAAGAATTAGCCCCAAGAATTAATTTTGTTTCTTCTCTTAGACACATATTTACAAGTCTTACTAGATCTGGGATTATATGTAAAAGAATAGCAAAGAATAAATGTCAAACATAACAAGGAATCTCCTTCCTCCGTATTGTTTTTCTTGAAAAAATGAGACCTCCACATGGTTTTGGTGGAGCATCAATGTTAACTCTTTAAAGGGTCTTCTATCACATATTTCAGTGTTATTTTGTTTACCATATGCCAACTTCTTTCCTGTTTAGCATAAACCAAAAATCTCACTTTTCTTACCTAATAAGAATTTAATACAACCTGGACATCTGTAGGCCTGAAATGTAAGATGTTTTAATAACTGTGGGTCCTTAGAAAAGTTGCATTTTGAAGTACTGCTGTAGCCAAGGCAAAGAAGAGGCCAAGGTCAGAGACCAAGACCAAACCAAGTTTTACACTGAGTTTTCTTTATTTGATTTTCACTGTCAGCTGGAAATTGAACTGCAATAAAATTAACCAGCATAGTTTCTCTCTACTGTGTTTTCTTTTAAAGAAAGTCAGCAGTCAAAATTGGAAGATTTTCCATCTATATATGATTGACCAGAAATGCCAAACCTTGTGACAGCCAGGATTCACTCTAAAGAACTGGTGATAGAGCATCTCTTCCTGAGTTCAACAAAAACAGAATAGAGTTTATAAGCTCAGTTCACTGCTGCTTCTCACTTTGCTTTGTCAAATATGACTGGAATCTCCTTACAAGGATGAGACCATGGCATAAGCAAAACAATGCAATACAAAAGAAAATTATTCTTGAGGTTGCTAGGTGAATTTGCATCTTCTAATCAACATCAGTGCAGAAGACTATGCTGAAAAAGAGGCTATGATATATAAAAGCAAAAGGCCAAGTTAATAACTTACAATTTCCTTAATTAATAAGAATTTATAATGCCAGGTGAAGTGTCAATGTACTGCTCAAAACACAAGAAATTCTTTGCCAATAGCTCACTGGATTCCATTCCTAAAACTTACTGCTCAGTCTTTTCCTTGAAATTTTTCCAGGGACATTGTTTAATTTTTATATAAATTTTTAAAAGCATTGGTTTTAATATCCCTTTTAAAAAGTGCTGAAAGTGCACCCTTTGACAAAACAAAATTGTATTTGACTGTGTTATGTGAGAATGACATCCAGTTTTTTTAATACAACTTCTAAAACAGTTCAAAATATTGGCCAGTTTTGCAAGTATGTATTCATTCTGTAGTCTTCTCAGCCCTGTGAAAGTACAGAGGTATGCACATGCATGTGTGTACAGCAGGAATCTAAATAAGTAAGAATTTAATGTGTGTGCAATTCATGTCAAGGTCAAGTTTAAAATTACCCTGGTTTTAGCAAAATTTCTGTGAAAAAATTTTGAAGAGGTTTAGCGCTTCCTCAGAGGCTTAGCAGAAATATTAAGTCAGCAAAACCAATCAGGAAGCAACACTAGGTGAAAGTGTGCGCACAAGAGCACACACTGGTAACAGTGTCTTGCAAAGTTGCAAGTCAAAGGAAATAACCTAGGTAAACGTGGAAGTAATGTTATCAAAGGTCCACATTAAGCACTAGCATAACAACCCTGTGTATTAAACCTACAAAAAGATCATGTAAACTGATTTTTATAAAAAACTCATCAGTTCATCTAAACCCTGCATTTTATTTGCACAAAATCCCTCCTGCGACCCCGGAAAGTGTCTTCTTGCCTCACTGTGGCATGTTTCAGGACCCATCCTGAAGCAGAAGTGCTGGAGCAGCAGGAGAGGGTTTGCTCTCCAGGACAGAAGCCAGACTGTGCTTCTGTCCTGGAGAGAAGAAGCACTAACAACCCTGCCTGAAATTTGCTGGCAGAGCACATTCCTGGCAGGATGAAGACAAGCATCTTCTTACTGTGGGTGCATTTTCTGGAGTGGGCCAGGTGAAATCTCACCAGCCTCCGAGATGGGGTCTGTATCCCCACCCAACATGATGTCTTGCTGTGGTGCTGGGCAGCTGTTAGTGTCCACCACTTCATTCCCTGGAGCCACACGGTGTTCCACAGTGGCCCTGCAGTGCTCAGTGCCATGGGACACACAGCAGGCTCTTGGAAGAAAGGAATGAAGACTTTATATCCAGAGGCCAGCAGGGGAGGGTCCAGGCTGGCCAGGAGGCACTCAGGTGGGATGTGGCCCGTTTTATCCCCCAGGCTCCCGGGTCCACAGACTCCTCCTGTGGTGTCTGTTTTCAATAAATGCTGCCATGGGACAAAGCAAAACCCTGCTCTCTCGGGCATAGTCTGATCTGCACCTCAGAGTGGAGGTGGACCTCTTCCAAAGAGGCAGAATTCCAATTCTCCCTCCCCCTCCCCCAAAAGATCCTCGTATGTTAGCACACTTTAAAATGCATGAACAAGGTAGGTATATTAACTCCCACTCACTAAAACCAGATAATTGCAAATATGTATGTGGATTTCCAAGCAGAGTAGAAAAAAAAGAGAGGTTTTCATGAGTGTTATTTTGGCAACTATTTTTCCCAAGGGCACAGGCTAGCGAACAAAATGATTACAAGAAATTACAGTATGTACCATGAGTACTTTTTGGTATGCACAAAACAATTTAAGGCGTTATAATGTCACACTGCCACATGGAAAAAAACACAAAGAAAAAAAAGGCAGACTTTAAAATTTATTTAAAAAATCATACTCTCTTCACTGTCTGATAGAGAAGCTTTAAAAGAAAAATAAGATTTTTAAACCGTGCTTTGAGCACGATGTCAATTACCAGTTGGGAAGTGTTTATTTAAAAAAACAAGGTGAAAATTTCTTATGGCCTTAATCCAAACCCCTTTGAATCTGAAGAGTTTTTCCCAGTGACTTCAACTGGCTTTGGTTCAGGCCTCAAAACCATTAGTCATTATAAGATGTACCCACTCATTTCAGACCAGCTCACCCCAGAGGAAGTGCTACATCTGCACATGGTGTATCTATGGTCAGGCAGCCTGCACCGAGGCCAGGGGTCCTGGCAGCCTGTTATTCCACTGATCTCCTGTGGAACAGAGGATGCCTTCCTGTAATGCTTTTATGCCATGTCTTGCGTGAAGCCTCACCCACCATCAGGGCGATAATCTTGCCAGCAGTAAGAATTCCCTTGTATCCCACGTGTTTCCCTTCACAATGCCTGTAGGAGCACCCACAAGTTTGTTGTTTACGGGAGAAACAACAGAAACCTAAACATCTTATGTGGGGTCCCATATGGTGCCAAGTGACAGACATGGACATTCAGCCCAGAATTAACGCCATTCCTCAAACAAACGTGATTAGGAAAAATACTCATTCCCAGCCCCCTGCCCTCATCCAGCACTATCTCAGTGCCTTAGCACCTCCAACACAGTCAGCCAAAACACCTGGCTTGAGGTTGAGAGGGGTAAGGAGTGTCCACATCACTCCCTGCTGTGGCTTTTGCTGGGTGTCCCAGAGCAAGGAGGAGGCCTGAGCTCAAAGCTCAGGGATGGGAGCTCAAAGCATCCCATCTGTTCTGGAAGAGAATTCCTCATTGGTTTGGTTGGATTTGCTTCTTTTAGGGTGGGGAAGCTGTCTCCACAAAAGTAGCAGACACCAACAGCAGAGGACTGTTACAGAAGATACCTGGATAAAAGAACAGGTAAAGAAATCACAAACATATTCCCTAACTATAAGCAAAGACACAGAAAAATGTCAATGAACATCCAGCACTTGCATTTTATAGGATGTAAAATTGTAGGCCACAGCCAAGGCAGGAGCGAACTTGTGCTGAAAACCAAAGATCTTTCTTCCACACACCCTTTCATTTGGGAATGTTTGTGAACAACAAAATTCTTACTCTTTCACTGGCTTTTCAAAATGTCAAGACTGAGTCTGTTGGTAAATATTTCTATTTACAAATATATAAATTTTGGTTTTTAGTCTGCCTTAAGAGAACAGTATTTCAATAGAGGAGATGTAGTAGAGAATGCTGTGGTTGTCCTCTGAGAAATATCTGAGAGGACAAGGAAGAGAGATATATTAAAGGAATAAGGAACAGAGGGAGAAAAGAAAGCATGAAATACCTTCCCTTCATGAAGAAACAAATCCTTTATTCCCAGTGCTCTCAGTGTTAGCAGTATACAATTTGAAAGGCTTCCTCAGTAATTTGTTGTGAAATTATCAACCAAGCTGGGAAGAGAAGAATTCATTGAGGAGACATTTGGTGTGGACACAAGACTGTGGAACAAAAATGGGGTGCAACATCCCTTCTTTGGTATGAAAAGCACATGGCCACTAGCATTTTGCCAGATATTTCTCCCAACACTTCAGGTTAATTCTCGTAAAAATACTTAATTTAAATCTGATATGAAAGTAATTAAATGAAAAACCACATCAAGTTATGAAAAAGTATCCATAGGATTAACAACAGAGCAAGAGAATGATCTTTATCATAACTGTAAAACCTCAGACTACATTTGAGAATAATCAGCCTCAGCTGAAGTAATATTATATCTAAATTAAATTAATGTACCTTAAATGTTTCTGGTTTTAAATTACTTAGAGACAGCCCCAATTATTTCTTTAGTTTAATGCCTGTTTTCCTACCCACCACTCCATCTGTTAATTATTTTGTCATTCTGAAAGGAATTTCTTTTGACATTGCTGGTGTATATCAAATAGCTACTTCTAAAGCAGATGAAGAATGAAAGTTAAACTTCTTGATAAGATTTTAAAAACTGATTGTTATGAATCAAAAGTACAACAGCTCTGAACGTCTCCAGTGACTAGTTTATTAGTTTGAAAAGAAATTTGCAAGAAGCCTATGAGGAGGGTGGCTCCTACAAAAAAATTATTCTTCAGTAACAGATATAAAATATGGAGCAACAAAAGCACTTTCTGTAAATCTCCATGATGATTATTTATTACTTGCTGTATGGAATAAACATTCAATTAAATGAATATAGTAATTTTAATTTAAATTCCCGGCTCTGATTTCACTGCTTTTAAAGTTAACAACCTACTGAACAGATGGATTATTTCAGTTTTAGACAGAGGTTTTAAAAAGGACAGTTAAACCATCAGGTACACTGTAATTGAGATAAAGTAAAGTTCCTCTTTCAGATCAATAGAAATGAGAAGTAGCTACATGGGATTCTGAGTTCCCTCAGTATTGTATTATTTTAAATTCCGACTCTCCTGAAGATTTACAGCCCTGAGAACCCCATACTATTTCCAGCTCCTGCCATAACCTCTGTTACATTACTTCCTCCTGCTTGTGCAATCTTGAAGCATTCAGCTAAGATTTTGAACCATATTTTTTCATTTTAAGCAAAGATGGGGCCTGGATGGGGACTGGGTCAGGGAGTGGACCAAGACCCCCAGCATGGGTGTCATAGGAAAAGAGGGACACCGTGAGAGTGAAAACTCTCTCTGCAAGTTCTGTGTGGAGGCAGTACTCCATGGGTACTACTACAGGATTCCTCATATAAGGTTTGTCCTGTGAGTCTGCTCCAAGGACTGTGAAGCTGTGGCTGGAAGCAGTGCCTCAGAAACACTTCACACCAGGAGAATCTGGATTTGGATTCAGGGCTGAAAAAGATCTAACACACCCCTGGGACAACAGCACATGGCAGAAGGCAATGAGAAAAATACCCTCCAATGAACTGAAACCACTGAACATGCACTGGCTGCTGCAGGTTCGTGCCTGTATGCGCTGGAGCGCGCGTACACGTGCGAGTGTGTTCATACACTTCATTCGACCCCAAACACAGAGCTGTTGCCTTATATTCCAGGATACTTTTTCTTGCAAGCTCAGGCATGTGTGCATACAAACACATGCAGGGGTTGCCTTCTACTTGATGTCACAAAGCAAGCCAGGTGGCCCAGTCTTCTTCAGTGGCAACCCAGTGTTAGGAGTCCCCACTGTGTATTTTTTAAGAAGGAGCAGTTGTTATGGAGTCCAGACACTCCAACTTTACATCATCAATCATAGCCAGGAACAGTAAGTGCAAAATGTTTTTACAGCATTTTTCTGGAAAGGAAATCCTGCTGAACCAATTCTCCTATATTTTATCACAGTAGACACAGTACATTTTGGTCTAGAGAAAGATCTGACTGACCCAGATACCACAGACTTTGTTTATCTTGCCCAGTGAACACATTTAGTATTGGCTAATAGTCCTTAGATTGTTTAGAATTCATATTGGTGATTGAAGGAGACAAAAACTTGTCATAAAGCTGTTCAAAACAGAGACTATACAAGGTTCCTTTTGAAAAACAAGTAACAAAATTCAGTTTTCTGGTAAGGTGGAAAAAAACTCATACACTGGGCTATGTCATTGTTTGTGCTGTGTGCTACTATTCTTTCTAGTATCACTTTTCCACTGTTTGAGCAAATCCTCAAAACTGGATTCTAGTAATGGATTCCTTTAACATTTTGTAGATTTATTTATAGAACAGGAACATACACTGTTGTTCCTTACAATACAAATTTAGTCCCCCTCCTCAAAAAGAGGATGGTTTTGCCCATTGATTTTTTCTTCATATTTTGGGTAACTGAAATGCTGTATTGGAGAACAGTTTGCAGTAGCATTTGCCTCTCTAGAAAGATAATTACTTTCTATGCATGGTGAAAGTATGACTTAAGCTTTATTTGAAGATACTACTTGCAGCTGGCTGTTTCTCCTCTTTACATCTGTTCTGTCGAACACCTCAAGGTCTGACATCTTTTGACAGTGCTCCAACTCAGCAAATGTTCCTGAGCTCTTTTCCAGAAAGCATCAGACGTCTTCCCCTAATTCAAACATAGCTGAAGTGACGTGATTCCTCTGAACACAAAAGCCACTGACATCTGATGAACTCCTTAGATAATAAGTGAGAAAAAAATTCAAATTCATCTCTCTAATAAAAGTTTGAGGTACTGTTACTGTGAAGTAAATTCCCTATGACTCACTAGGATGTTCACAGCCATGGCAGATACAGGAAGCAAATGATTCTTGTCTCTGCAGGGAGCTTGTTCCTCTGGCTGGGTCTTTAGGGAAATCACTAGATGAAACTAAGAATAGTGACATTTAGATGAAGGAATGAACCTGGCTGCCAAAGCTTGTAATGACATTAGTGCCCAGCGTTGTGGGTGAATCCTCTGTTTTTACACAGCTGCCTATACTGCACTCTTTATAGCTTTGTCTTCCCTGTAGTCTCAATGGGTAAAACAGAAGAAAAGACTCTGCAATAATGCAGATCTCGGACAATATCAGAAAGGAGTCAAACTGGAGCTAGTGACACATCTATAGGCAGTTTCCCCATTCAGTATAGGAACCATTACTCAGTTTTCCTGACCTGTGATTGCAAATCCATTCCCCATCTACCCTATATGCTTTTGCAAACAGGGATCTTCCTGCCTCGCCAGTGGGCTGCTGTGGACAGTGTCAATGCTCAATCCACTTTTTCTAAGGTCAGAGCCAGTCTTCTTATGAAAATCATATAGACAGGGAAGGGTCCTGGAAGCAAGAGAAAATTTTTGAAGCACCCCACAGTCTTCTCAAAAGCACCTTGCCCTTTCCTGGCCATCCAGACATATATTTGCTGCCTAGAAATACTGTTCTGCCCTCAAGAAAAGCCCCAGCTTTGCTAGGCTTGGCAGGAAGAAGTACCTTTGCAAGCCCAATTGAGAAGTATTTTGCTGGGTTTTTTTGGCCCCAGCTCCAACCTTTCCCTCATTATTGCCAGCTTACCACCTTGTCCCATCCACTTACCTCCTCTCCCTTCCCTGATTTCCCTTGGCCTTGCTTCCAAGTCCTGGGGAGGAAAGGCAGACTCTGACACCAGACGGGACTGTACAGCAGATATCACAGGCAAGAGCAGTCTGGGAAGTTGCAGAACAAGAAGTTACTGCCAATCCATATAACAGAGTAGCCACTAACATATTGGCAGTGGCGCTTGTGCAGCAATGCTCACCTGAAGTCCAGAGGAGGTGTTTGAATGCCACCACGGCTCCAGTCCTGGCAGCTCAGATGAGTTTACCCACATCCGCAGAGGGGGAATATCCCCCTCCAGTACTGTGTGTATTACCAAGGCTGACCTAGAAAATTATGTATTGCTCCTTGACCATAACTTTGAGAGCACATCCACATTAGTGGGGATGGGGAAGTTGGTATAGGAATCTGACCTTTGTTTTCTGTCTGTAGTGAATTTATGAGGCTTAAAGAAGAGAATTAGGAGTTTCCCAAACTGTATTCAAAGCAAAAAAAGTTGCAATGTTCTTTGACTACTAGAAACAGGCTGAACTTCAGACAGTACTGTACAGAAGCTTCCACTGACTGCCGATCATTCACTTACTACATCTTTTCGCTCACTGACAGATCTGTGATGTAACTGGACCATTTAGTCTCCACTACTCTGAAGTAAGTTAGGAAAGGAACAAAGAAAGGCAATGTAGTTGATTTATCAAGTTCATTTATCTGAGATCAAGAAACCTAGAAAAACCAAATAACTTAATGTAAATAAATTTCACCTTTTTTTTTCTTTATTTATTAAAAGCACCCAAAGCTGCATTATATTAACACAAGTAATGAAACTTTCATATTTTATTCCTACCAGTGCATTTCCAAGTCCAGGTGAAATGCTGGAAATAAGTAATGCTGCCATACCTTGAACACAGGGTGTGGATCACAATGATACATGACTTACAAGTGAATCCCAATGTAATAAAATAAAAGTTGTAGTTTAGGTGTGAAACCTGTAACTTAAGCAATTGTGGCCACTTCTATTTCCACAAAGTACCATAACAAAACAGCAGCTGTAGGATAACATACTCCATCATACTTTTTGCATCACTTTATTGAATACTCCATGTAGGATGTACAACTTATAGCTATAGTGTGTGTTGGCTACAATGCTACAATGAGAATGTGTACTGCTTGTATTACAGAAAGGGGTCATGAAATGTATGGACCTGTCTGCATGTTTAACAAAATGAAACAGCAATACTATAAAACTGCACCACATGTGAATATTGTAAATGGTTAAGTTATAAAGTCATTCAATCAAAAGTCCAAATATTTCAATGAAAAAATGTATATAAAATGTAGTAAAACATAAATTACATTTAAAGGTCTGTACATGATTCATCCTGCAAATAGAAGCACAAAAACAGCACCTTGTACAGTATTGCTTATTTTGGTCTTCTAAAGTTCAATGATCATTTTTACTAAAAAGTCAGGAAAAAAACATGGTTTCACATGCAATCCAGCAGTAACTGTGGTAAATCAAGTAAGTCTATAACCCCGCACAAAACCCAACACTTTTACAATGTAGGAACATACATGTGGAGACCTTTTCTATACTTGATAACCAATATGAAGTTAAAGTTGGATTTATTAAGTTAGTGCACACCTATAATATCCCCTACAATATCCCCATTTTTGGTTAACAGTGTATTAAGGCTGTTTGCTGCTGAAAATACACAGCAGAGAAGGAATACTTTCATCCACAAATGCAGTTAGATGATCTCATTGGGAAGCTTCTGTCACAGTCACTCACCCGAAGTGATGAAAGAAAACCATCCTTTCTCCTCTCATGTTATTCCACAAGCTGTTGTGGATACTCTAACTTTATGTGAGTTCAAAATCATTTGGATAAATTCACGGTAGAAAATTCCATCAAGGGCTATTTAGCAGAAAAAAACATCCACTTCTGGCTTGGGAAGACCCTAAGCCACGAATTGCTGGAGGCTGGGGAAATACCCTGGGAAAATTCTACAAGGGAATTTGCCCTTGCAGTCTCTCCCTGGGCAGGCATTATCGATGGTCTTTCAAGACATGCTACTGGGCTGGACAGACCTGTGGTCTTACTCAGCACAGCCAGTTTTATATTCAGTTTTCCCCCTCTTCTTGTGTAATACAAACACAGATCATTATTCTCAACTTAGTTTTTCTGACTCAAAAAGCAAACAACAATCTTGTGTCCATTTTGTCGAAGAGATAAATACTACAAACTAAGCTGTCCATCACATCCAGGGTACTTCTTTATGCTTAGAGCAGTTCTGCAACCATAGCTGGATTCCTTTTTGTGTTATTGGTTTAAGCATAATTCACTAACATTACACTCATATATCATGATATACATGACGTGCAATGCTACTCTGCAATATGTTGCACAGCAACAGTACATATTTGAAAAGCAGCTTCTCTCAAGAACTGTAGGACAGTAAAAAGAATAAACCCAGCAATTCTATACCATCATATTTGAAAAATCTGATGGTGGCAATGGTCATTAAACCTGGTATATCATTACTGCTGCACTGTAAATGGGTGTTACTTCTTTTAGTTTTGTTTCTTTGAGTCAGATCAAAATCACTCTATTACGCCTAAGGATCTACTGTCTCCATGCATGGAAGCAACGTGGAATTCTCAGCAAGGAGGTCAAATTCCTTAGGCTTCTGATTGAATTTCTGCTTCGTCCATCTGAAGTGTGTCATTATCACCCAGCAATTCTGTTTCAGGCACAGAGCCCTCTTCTTCCTCCTCCTCCTGGACAGGGTTCTGGGCAATATCTTCTGCTCCATTGTGTGTGTCATCTGTGCCTTCTGACAGCAGAGCAGCCCTGTCGGCCACTGACGCATTGGAAGGTGCTGTTGTTACATAGCCTGTGCTGGTAGATCCGCTCCCGCTGTGGTGGGAGCCTGGTTTGGGAATGATCTGGGGGGGTATTTGCTGAGGAGCCATTTGCATTGGAATTTGGACGGGATAAAAATTTGGCAAGTAAGCACCATAGGCAGGCATTGGCTGGTAACCATTGACTGGAATGTAGAGCTGAGGAGGTGGGACCATTGGCCTCATCTGGCCTTTCATTTGTATGAACTGAGGTTGAGGGAAGGCTGGAGTTTTCTGCTTTGGTCCAATGTATCTAGCATTGCTGACATTGCTAACAGGGCTTGTGCTGAGAGAACTTGTTTGTGTGGTGTTGCTTGCCCCAGAAGTTTGCGCTGAGCTGTTGTAATTAGAAAGGTTTCCCCATGTTCTTAGTCTGTTATGTATATCTTTAAATCTTGGTCTTCTGTTGGGAAATTCATTCCAACACTCCAACATCAAAGTATATATCCATGTGGGGCAGTCATCGGGACATGGCAAAACCTGTCGGTTCCTGATCATCTCAATGACATCCTGGTTAGAATAACCACAGTAAGGCTGCAGGCCATAGCTGAAAACTTCCCACAACACAACTCCATATGACCAAATATCCGAATCAATAGAAAACTTGCCATACATAATAGCCTCAGGGGACATCCACCGGATAGGAAGAAGGGAATTTCCCATCAGTTTGTAGTAATCAGCAGCATAAACTTCCCTGAAAAGGCCCAAATCAGATATTTTCACATTCAGTTTATCAAACACCAGTATATTTCTAGTGGCCAAGTCCTTGTGGACAACATGGTGGCTAGAAAGGTATTCCATTCCTGCAGCTATCTGAGTCACAATATGAAAAAAGTCTGCTGGTTCCAGAGTGGATTTTACTGTCTTGTCATCATCAGTGCTGCCAACATCTGAATGGGGAGATCTCATCACCAAGAACTCATGGAGATCGCTGTGGGAACAATAACTAAATATCATACTTATAGGTTGTTCCTTTGTCACTATTCCCAGCAAACAAACTATGTTTGGGTGCTGTAAGCGTGATCTCATCATTGCCTCATGTTTAAATTCTTCCCGAAGAGCCAGTTCTGCTTTGTCTTTAAGTGTCTTAATGGCAACGGCTTGTGTCTGTTCACCTGGTGCTGTACCAAAGAGATGCCCCTTGTAGACTTTGCCAAACCTCTCCTCTCCCAGTTCCTCCATAAACCGCACAGTGGACAGATTAATTTCCTTAAGCTTAGCCTGAAATGAAGTAAAGACAGTCAGTAAAAAAAATCACAATGTTTTTTGAACAACAGAATCTCTTATTAAAGAAAATCGTCCAGTAGTTAGACCTCCAAATAGAAGACAAATTGGGCCAAAATGACTTTTCAGGTTTTTTGTGTGTTCACACCAGTATATTGATTTGACAGTTAACCTTGAAATCAGTTACACTATTACCAGAAGTATAAATTGAATTATACTGCAGGATAATGGATATAATTATTTTTACAAAGGAGTGGCTACATTTCCTGCAAGCTCAATGAATATGGGGCTCAGAGTAAATCTGTCATGCAATGATATCTGTTAACTGCATCGGTACTTCCCTTGCGGACCAGCCCTGAACTGCCCAGTGGAGGTCTGTCAGAAAAGCAAGAAGGCTGAGGAGGTGGCAGTCTTGGAGTGAACTGAGACATCCTTTCCAGCAGAAGAAGGAACAAAACCTCTCTCTTTCAAGTCTGCAGTAGCAGATAACTTTCTTCTCTCTTGCACTACAGGAGCAGACCCTGCCCATGGGCAGCAGCGTACAGTACCCCTGCTGAGGAACCTTGAGTTCTCTTCAGTAAAGAGGGGGGTAGAATTGGAGCAGAAGGAAGAAGGAATTTCTCTCCAGTACTTGAAAGAATAGGTTGCAAACTCAGGAGTGAGAAATCCCCCAGAGCCTTCCTCCTGCAGCTGGAAGGGAAAGCAAGGGAGTTTGTGATGGTGATGTAATGGGTCTGTCCTGACCAGCATGGGATGGAGGAGTCCCTGACCAAGTAAGGTGCAGCTGGCACAGCTTCACACACAGGTCACCACAGCATGAGGCAGCAGGGCAGGCTGGGAAGATGTTTTAGCAGGTGATTTGGGAACAACCTCTGAATTTAGTGTCCAACAGGCTGTAGACTGGGCTGGAAAATTTCCAGCACAGTTCAGATGCAGCCTTTAAAATTCACATTAACACACAAAATCAAAGCAATTTGTTACAACTGGTAATATTCATCAAATATTCTACAGTTTCCTGAGCAGATGTTGCCAATTGCTCCAAAGTAAGTGGTTTTTTTTAGAGGTCGCATCTTGTAGATGCTGTGATTAAAATTTCATCATTAACTCTAAACAGGATTTTAGTGCAGAGATCAGATAACTGACCCAGAAAATACTAGGCAGGAGCTGATATCTGTAGACATGAGTTCAAAGCCATTTTCCTTTTGACATCCTTTGTGATGCATAGCCCTGGGAACACATTGCACCCCATTTTAGCTCTCCACTCACTTATGGGTCAGAGAACCAGAGGTCTTGAGCTGAAGGATTAGAATAAGAAACCCCACCATGCATCATGCTTTAAACAGACAAAGAGGCCACGTCATTACCAGGAGCAAAAATGAGCTGCAGGCTGAAGACTGGATCAGGAATAACCACTTTTCCAGTCACTCAGACAACAGGCAGAATGGTGACTGATGGGTAAAGACAAATGCCATTAAATACTGTGTAATGAAAGCCGTTGTCCCAGGTCGAGATTTCTAGATACAGCTACGAAGTGCAAGACCTGGTTTTCCCTGAAGTAGATGGCCTGCACAGTATGAAAATTAAGTCCCCAGAAACATGGCTCGATTCAATGACAGACAACCTGAGATGCTGAAAATCATAGCACTTTGGAAATATGTGGGCCTAAGCAAATTGTGTAAGAAATACCTGTTTGTGTTGATTAATGAGTGGCATTTCCATGTCTTGGCTGGGAGATGCCATCAGCTGGCGGCGCTGTGGTGTAGCAGCAGATGCCTTCTGCTTGTTTCTGCACATGCAGACCAGGAAAAAAAGGCAGGCTATCACCAGAGGGATGGCTATGCTGGGAACAAGGATGTAGAGGATTCCCATTTTGCTGTTGTCACGTGGACCTGTCAAGCACAGAAATGCTCATTGCTTACAATAAGTATTTTTAAGGTATTTGACAGTAAAGCAAATTATTATGATTATTAATACTGTATTTTAAACAAAGAGTAAACTATACCCTGTAAACAGAAGTCACATTCCTCTCTCCCCCCTCTTCGTAATTTTCTATTACATATTTCAAAGAGGCTTGAATGGACATAGCAATTAGCAATATAAAGATAAATTAGGAGCCCAAAATTTAATGTGTGGCCTGTAACAGTGTGGTTAATTTTACTTTACTTTTGAGGCCTCTCATTGAGGAAACTGCAAAACACAGACCAGAGTATCATTCCATTATCCTGTTCAGGGTCAAAAAACAAGTGAGCAGTCTCTATCACAGTATATAAACCAGTGAACTCTATATGACCCAGCACAGCAACGCAGTCTGACCCACTCTCGTAGCTTCAGCCACTTCATCAACACCTGGCCCGTTTTTTACCTCCACCAGTGCTACTTCTGCCCAGAACAAAATAAATTTCACTCCTAGTTTGTCGAGATATTAATTGTTCTGTACTTAATAGAATGGCAGATCTTTCATGCTAAAGTGAGACAGACATGAAAGAGCCTTTAATACTCTTAGTTCTGGAACCTTCCTAAAATACTTTTTCACTTAATACTTAGAGACTCTAGAAAAACATAGTGATGTCCAAAATGTTTGCTGGAACTGCCGGGGATGTTTTCTGTAACCTGTGGTTTTGCTATTTGTGGCAACTGCTTCTACCACAACCACATCCCAGTGTTATCTTTACCCTTTGGTACATGCAATGTAGAAATTTATTATAAATGTCAAATCATGTTACTGCAAAGAAGTGAAGTAACTAAGAAATTTCATATTAGTTCTGAGCGGTTTTGGAGATCCATGTAATCCACTTTTATGGCTTCCATGACACATCTGTATCTTGCTTCAGGAAACATGTTTTTCTTCCTAATGGAGCACAGTATTAACTCTCATATCCAAAGACAGTCTTTCCAAAGACCATTACCAATGTGTGAAGTCTGTACCAATACAGGGAAAATGAGTAGAACAGTACTAAGCCATGAGAGCTGTACTTTTTATTTTTGCAAACAGTTGTGCAGTACAGAGCCACTAGCAGCTAGTATAGGACTTTTCTGATAAGATCATCTGCTATATGACCTTCAAACTGCTCTGTTTCTGCACTTCAAACGGTTTCTTTCCAACCAGGCATGGTGCTATATCTCCCTCTATAGGATTTGAAAATCCTTGCTGCCTGCAAGATGTCATACAGAGCACGAGCGATGTACCCATGAGCAACATGAGCAAACCAAACCCATACAGGTGATTTGCATGTGCAATCTGCCATTTGACAGGTCAAAATACAAACTTCAGCATTATCATTAATTATTACCTCAGACTAAGCCTCCAATATATAATAAAAAAGTGTCACAGTATCTCAGAAGCTCTGATCTCCAGAAAACATTGAATTACAATACAAAACAAAGTTGCTGCAAGTTAAACATTTAAAAGCATAAACCTCTTAAATGAATTATACTTGTAATAATCAGGAACATTCAAAATTACACAGGATTCGGGGCAGTAGTAGGGGAAAAAAGAAAGAGAATACATACTACAGGAAGGTATGTCACACAGTTCCATGCGTACGTTTTTATTCTTTGTAAAACACCAGGGACCATCCATTTGACCTCCAGGATTTCGACAATAAGCATGTCCTCCACCTAGCTCTGGAAACTGTGTGCTTGTCAGATCATGGTTGTGGGGACTCTGTGAGTCCCAGAGTTGGCAAGTGTGGCCAGACTTGGTAACGCTGACAGTCCCTCTGTAGTCAGCTCCAGAACCGTTGTAGCACTGATTATCTAAAACACAAGGTTTGGAAAAATGTGGGTTTGGGAACAATCAAGGGACACCAAGACCAAAACACTTGAAGTCCACAGAACATGTATGCAAAAAAGTACTTAAATTTAGGTACTTCAAGACTTAATGAAAGCTGTTTGTTTTGAAATTTCAGTTCTGCAGGTATCTGTACTTTTACACCCAATTATTTCTCGATTCTGTCCTGGAATGTCTCAGCTCTATGGTACGCACATGAGTATTTGCAATTCTGAATTCAAACTGAGACTAAGGAGCATGTATGAACCTTTAGATACAGAACATAAGTTAAACTAAATTAGAGGTATGAGTTTCCCTTCAGGAAAAGTCCTCAGATGTCCAAAATGAAAACTTACTTCTCATAATCTTTCCATCTTCTTCACACTGCTCACTTGCTATAGAAATTAGTGCTGTATTTTCTAATGCCTCTTGCCTATTTTTCCTTATTTTCATCTTTAGAAAGAGAGGATTCAGGCTTTTGCTCTCTTTAGAAGCATAGTTTTCATATCTACTGGACTCATATCTTTATTCTTTGTTTTGCTGCTATCCTCCTCCTCATGCTTTTTGAGTGCTTGTCTTCTATATGCATCATCTGAGATGAATCACGCATTTTCCTGAATGGTTGCAACATTACCTTCTCCATTTTTCTGTTCTCCCCTCAGGAACCCATCTCTCTCAAACTCCACAAATATTCAAGTTACAGGTGTTCTACCAGCAGCAGCACCACTGGCTGTGAGGATCATGGACAACTTTCACCAGACTTTTTATTGGTTTTGTTCTCATGACTTTTGCTTGATACCTCTTCCCTGGCTGATTTGTCTCTGTCATTGTATTCTCAGTTACTTCTGCTTCTCAGCTACACTACATAATTAACAGAAAAGTGCAGAGCTAGACTTTTATGGCATGGCTTCTGCTCTTAACTGTGGATTCACACAACAGATACTCGGAAAATCTTATCACACTTTGAACTTCAAACATCTTTGGTCTCCGTGAGTTTTCTTGTTGAACAATGTATGGGGTTGTGATTAATTGAAATGAAATGGAGTAGTCAGAAATACTCTCTGCATATAATTAGTGACAACAGAACAACCCTTCTACTCCTGGGTGTAAATAAAAATTAATGGAAGTAAGATCAATGTTTTTGCGCATCCTGTGTGGGTAAAGAAAGACAACTGCACCCCATGTTCAGTTTACAGGATTAATCGTCTTGTGTGTTTCCACAGAGAAAGAATGAACACTCGGTGTTTTGTTTCCTAACAGATCTTCCAGTGAAACTTCAAGAAACTATCTGAAGTTTCTTGACAGGTAAACGAAACTCTCAAATAGATGTATGGGGAGGCTCACCCAAAAAGGCAAGGACTGAGCCACAGGTGGAGGCAACACACTGCAAATCTGCATCAATTCAGCCATGTGAACACAGTTTTATGGCCCAGGGTTGTTAGCATAACACACTCAGCAGCATCAAGCTGCAACACAAGCAGCATCCTTTAGGCTTCCTTGCCATCCTAACTATACCTTAAAAAAGTGCAAGATTATGGACAGTATTAACAAGATGAAAACAAGTTGTTCAGCGCTTTCTTTACCAAAAGAATGGCTGATAAAGCATTGTCTCTCAGCCTCAATCCATGGAAGCAACAAGCTGTACTTTTTCCCAGTGATAAAACACCCAGACTTACATCGGCTCAGTCTCTCCACAGGGATCCCAATTCTTATGCAGTTGGCAGCTTCCAAGGTGTCAGGTCGTGGGAGGTCCTCACACTTAGGCAACTGTAGCTGCATCAGGATGAGAGGGTTTGACCTAGCAATGTTATACTCCTGCCTACAGAGATCATTCTCCAGAACTTCACATTCATCCCGGCACAGCTCCCGTGGCTTCGGGGTCCGAGAGCGCTCATCGCACAGGGGAAACACGAAGTGGCAGAAGGAGGGTATAGCAAACTGCGAGCACTGGTCAGACAAATGTGTCGAAGTACCAATCATGGTGAATGCAGCTGCCAAGGAACAAAAGTACTGATAAGTATTGGTTCACAAACAACATGAGAAACAACTTAATTTTCATGTCATTTGCCTTTAACATCTTTATTCTTTCCTTGAGAGTCTGAACACCTACTGAGCAACAAGTAAATGAGGTTATTTCTGCTGTAAAGGAGAGGTGACAAACGCAGGAAGAAAACTCAGCATCCCAGGGTCCCTCTGACATAGGTACAGTGCTTGTAGAACCTCAGTTCCCAGGAAGTAATCCACACGATTGCCATTGCTCAGACTACAGGCAATTGGCTAATTTTAACTTGGAAGGATCAAGAGCAAAGGCAAGATACACCTGCAAGGATACTGGTATGTGTTTCCAAAGTTCCTAATTAGATAAAATCTGAACAAGGATCACCTAACTTCTTCCTCCTCTAGACACTTTGGTAAATAAATGAAGTGTTTTTCAAGTCTTGTCAGGCAAAAGGAAGTGTACCATTAATATTTGGGGAGACATGTCTTACAACAGACATGAGAAGCCTAACAGGCAGCAGCTTTAAGGAAAACTAATGTAATCAGACTCAGCATGCTGATCAAATTCAGATGAATGTCATAATGAGGTAGGAATGTAATTCTCCCCTTCAGCTCTCAGCACCTACACACTAACATTTATCTCAAGGTTTTCTTGCACATTGCAAAGGAAAGACAAATGTGCGTGTGCATGATGTATGTGGTGCTGAATCAACCTTTAAATGTAGGAACATTCACTCCCCCAGGAAAGCATCATTTGTGAGTGAGAGCTGCTAGACTGCATGTTCCACCAACTTACACTGTAAAAAAAGAGAAAATGTCATTCAGCAGTCTATTTGCAACCTATAAATACTTTCTCTTTTGTCCAACTCTCTCCTTTCAATCATCTATTTCCTGTGGACACTTGCTACCAGAGTATCTTCCTGAGCACCAAACATGCAACAAGCAGCCCCAAATACAGCCTTTTAGACTATTTACACCTTTTCTTATCTTAATTCAGAAATATTAATGCAGGAATATAAACATTTATCAGTCATATTGGGAGCACTGCATGCAAGCAGACCATCAGGCCTCAGAAGATAGTTGTGACATAGGCTTGTCCCAAAGACTAACAGGAAAAAAATAAAACTGAAGGACTGAAGTAGTCACTTTTGCTTGTTTGAAATGCCACACTAAGTTTTTGGAAGTCATTGCATTACAGAATTTAGATCATCATGAGAGAAGGGTGCACAATTTACAATCATATATTTATTTTGATGGAAGGTGCAAAAGCCAGCAGTACTGTGTGGTAGCATCTAAGGGGTTTATATTTTAGTTATTAAACAGATATTAAACAGCACAGCAGAGAGCTTGCTAGCCGAACAGAAATACACAGGCCAGGCATCAGGTCTGTTCACTATTAATTGTTGGCCCTCCAGTGTTCCAAGCCACGTCTAAAGTCTTTTCTCTGGAAACATCGTTCTTTTTTTAATCAAAGGCCACAATTCTCACCTAATCACATGGCCCAGACCAACCAGCATGAGGAGCCACACAGACAAAGAATATGTACTTCTTACATCAGTACAGCATGGAAATGGAAATCCAGAATGAAAACTCCCCAAAGATGTAACCTTGCTAAATGTTCCTGGTGTTGGACAGTAGGTGTCCTCACTTCCCACACACATCGCAACACAAGCACCTACCATCAAAAATTGCATTTAGGAGGTATGGACAAAACTCAGCAAAACTTCAGCAGCAACTATTCAGATTCTTTTTCCCCTTTTCTTAACAAGTTACTACAATTTAAAAAATACCCTCTCATTTGGGTATAGAACACCCAGTCCTGCAATACTTGTTTTACATGTTTTATATGACTTGAAAGAACCAATAATGCTATGAAATCCTCAGGGTAATTTTGCTTAAGATGTTTCATATGACCTTCAAAAGTATAGAGTTTGAAAATGCTGTATTATTAACAGAGTTCCATTACTGCCTAGCTAGGCACTGGGCAGTTCTATATGGTGGTTCTCAGTGTCTTCCTGAAAGAGAACATTTTCATCAGAAATTCCCCTCAATTACAGAAAAGAGACTTCCACCACCCTAGCCTTGGAAATCTGACCGATAATTGGTAGTATTAGGAAACCAGTGGCCAGGTAATCAATGCCCATGTTCCATATTTCTGAAACAAGTACAACTCAATCAATTAACATTTTCTGGATAATATTACAGTTTTTTAATTGTTGGTTTTGGTTTCGGTTTTGAGAAGAACATTATGAACCTAATTCACAGAGTTTCACATTTAATCATTTCAGATACTTGAATATTTCCATTTTGCTGAAAAAACATCCAAACAGGACAGAGATGATATAGCTAGGTAAAAAAAAATTCAAATTATTGTATTAATTAATGGCAAAATGTTTAAAGAGGTTGGAATTACAACAGAGTACAGGAGAAGGGTGGGAGTGTAATAGCATAAGTAGAGGTCAGCACCTGGATTTTGCCAGTCCCAGAATCTGGTCACCATTTCAAGAACATAAAAAAATGGACCTGGATTTCTGGCTTAACAATGGGTCTTTAAGGTAACATCTTTAGGGAGTTTGAGCTGACAAGTGAAGTTAAACTCTTTTTGGCAACTAGTTATGCTGAATTTGGAGAGTCCATTAGTGAGCTGTATCTGGCCAGATGCAAATCAGCTCCTGCTGGACTCAGTTAATTTGCTATATATTATGACAAACCTATTCCTTGGATTAATTTGTTTGCTCTACTTTGTGAACATCAGAGTCACAGCTGCTCATGTCAGCTGAGATCCAGTGAAGAAAACCCATGTTGATGGACAGCCCATTAAAAGTCAAGGTTCTGGATGCATGTTTGTGACTGCACACAAACTATGTTCAGGGAAAGATTAGACATACGCAGAGCACAGGAAGGTCAACTCTTGTTTTATATAAATCAATGTGAAATCCAGACTCTGTCAGAATTATGCAAAAAGGAAAGAAGCCCAAGGGAAGGACACCGTACACTTTTTCAAGAAAATAAAAAATCAGTACTTTTTCACCATATCCCAAATCCATTTAAAAAATCCAAATTCTTATTTTTGAATCCATCATGCAAAAAGCTCCCATATAAACTAGAAGCTGTTAAAAATTCAGCAGTCTGACGTTTTAGTTAAGGACATGGAAGAAGCTTTTCACATTACCACAGATACTCGTATTCCTTGCTCCAAATTCGTTCTAACTGCTCAAGTGGGAAACAGGCTCACCCCCTCTAAACCTTAATATAAAGATGTCTTCGTCATTCGGCTGACAAAGCTAGAAGGATGATAGCACTGTTTATACCTGAATTGCATACTTGTATGAATGTTTCTTTCTCCCTGCTAAAGAGATGTTTAAGCTTACCAGTAATTCGGTTTTCAATTTCCCCTTGCATCTGGAGGGAGTCCACATAAATGGTTCTGTTTCCAATGATTCGTGCACACGCAATTCCCCTATATGGCTGACAGAACCCATCTTCATGGTAATCTTCTCTGCAAAAGACATGTTAGGATTTTATATGCAGACGTCTCTCTGCTGCCAATGGATTTTTACAAAACACATTCTTATAAAAGTGGAAAAACTCAAAATATTCTAAATCTGAAATTGTCCCATTCCCCAGGTGCAGCTTTTTCCTCCGATTCTCTCTCACCGTAGAAGTATTAATGAGGGACCCTTTGAATAGCTCATTACAGAAAGAAGAAAACAAAACCCAACATTAATTTAAAAGAATAAACTAATAATAATGGAATTTGACAGATGAATCTATTAAAAAGCCTTTAGACTGAGACAGCAACATAGATCTAGTTACATGTCCCCATGCATTTTTGGCATCCAGCTGTACCCCATAAAATTAGGCAGTTTGTTCTCTTCTCCCACTTCTCTCTCCTGCTCTTCATTTCCTGTAGTGGACAGCAGAAAAGATCTTGCCAAGCTTGAATTAAAACATGGAATAAGAGTAATCAAGGCTATAACCTCTTTTCCTCTTCTCTCTAGTGAGAGTCTATGCCAAATTTCTCTTTCAACATATATTTTAATACAGTTTTCAATTCAATGAGGCTTTGGGCCTTTCACTCCCTTACATCAACATAAATATTTTGGCACGAAACCCCTAGCCTAAAGGCTCAGTGGTTCAATATTTCATCCCCAAAGCCCCTGTAAATAATAGAGAACTGATCTGCAGATCATAACTGTCAGAGCACTGAAAAGGGACTTCAGAGTGAGAGGGGTAAATATCCAGTATGCCATGAGTTTCCTCTGGCATGGCACAACCTCTGTGCTAGGATTCACTAACCTGATGGATTCACATCATGCCATTTACTGCATGATGGACCAAATATAAGTATAAACATAATAAAAAAAAAAAAGTAGGACATCTAAAAACCTAATCAGCTTTTGTAACTAAATGTTTCAAAAGTCTGAATTACTTCTTCAGTACCAGCAATTATTGAAGTATTACTTCAATTCTCTTCTGTACTTTGTACTTAATTTTCTTTGACTATCAACACCTGTTCTGGTCACCCATGTTTCCAAACCTCTTACAAACACCTCCAGCCTTCTTTCAGGTACCACATAAGCAGAATAGAACTGTCAGTGACAACATGTAAAACCTCACAAATTCAGCTGGGAGAAATCAGCATGGAAACCTGCTGCCTGACAAAAGCCAGCCAACATCACTCAATGTTACCTGTGCCTACTGCAGCCCCTTACATGATACCTCACCCTGTCTTAGGAACTGTCTCATTTTTCCTCTGCTGCATCTCCCTGAGAAAGCCCAGCTCTTCAGAAAAATGTTACCAATATTTCTCACTCTTTGGCAGTGGAAGGTAGGGCAGGACTGACTGTACAGGTAGCCAAAAGGTGGATCCACCAATCACCACTCAAGCTGCATGTCCCCTTTTCCTCCCAAAAAGACAATGACTTAACAGGACTCTTGATAAGTCATGGATACCAAGTGTATCATGTAGTTGTTGTCCAGATATGGCCTTTATTTCCTATCACAGTATTACTGTTAAATATTCATACAGCAACATTTTGTCTACAAACTCTGAAACAAGTTCTGCTTCTGCAAAGATATGTAGGTTTTTGATTACGGTGGATGGAGTAAAGGAGGAGTTGATGAGGTTTCAACCCAAGGTTTGATTTATATTTTTCAAATCCTGTATTGCCTAGTGTGTAACTCTGAAGTTTCATGTGGCCTGTTAGCTGCTGCTCTCTAATCCTGGTTAGACATAACAAACCTCTCTAGGCTTCCACATCAAGGACACCAGGCCCCAAAATGTGTAAACTAAAAGCCTCTGAAGGGGGAGAAAACTTGGGGTAATTACATCATTAACTGAAAATATAATTGGACAATTAACCCTGATATGCAAATTGACCAAACTTATGTGTGAAGAACCCACGACCCAGGATCCATTTTGGGTGGAGCCTTTCAACTGCCCAGGGTGTATATTTGAAGGCCCTTCAAATAAATACCTCCTTTTACTCCCTTAATCTTTTCTAGCCTCTGTTTTCAGGTAGCCACTGCCAGGCATCAGAGTCTTAGGACCAACTACAGACCAAACACAGTGACATTCCTTCATTCTTACAACAAAACCTGTAATTTTGCAACAATTGCATCATGCCTGAAGGGACAAAAATATCAAAGCATTATGTCTGTGCCTGTTTTATAATCCTTGACCACCTCAGTAGGAAGTCAGCAATTCCCAAAAGGGGCTGAATGAATATGAAACCTCTATTTGACCTCTTTCTTAAGAGTAAATTCATACCCCTATCCTGCAGGACAAAGTCTGCAGTGTATCTTACTGAAACTGTATCTCACACTTCGAGTCTCAGCCCAGGGTTCACTTGCCAGTACCAAAAAAAAAAAAAAAAAAAAAAANAAAAAAAAAAAAAAAAGCACACTCCAAACAGCATGGGTTTGGTGACAAAAGCAGTGTGATCTCTTACTTAGCTACGTTTATTTATTTCTGTCAAGAACTTTTAAACACAGCTTAGATACTATAAATACACACATATGCTCCCCTCTCCCTTGTTATAGTCAACTGCTGATTATACTAAACTGGATATGACCAGTACTGTGGACACAAGCAAAAGTAAACAGTAACCTGATGTCAGTGACTCTGACAGAAGCGGGGCTGTTATTCTACATGCATCTTTGTCAGGTCAGGAAACTCAGTGAATGCTGTTTGACTAGTACTAGTACTGAGAGAACAAAATTACATTTGTCTTCTTAGGAAAAAAATTGATTTCAACAAAGCTGCAGAAGTGGCAGCAGTGCAGTTGAGAGTCTCCCTATCGATTGCTCTGTCCTTCAGCTGCATAAACACTTGGGACATGGCAAAAAATCTGCGACAAAAAGCAACCCAGGGAGAGTCTGATAGAAACAGCATAGGAGTGGCATAATGCTCAGTTCAAACAGGAGCCCTTGGAACCACATGAGGCTTTGAATCATGCTCCAAACCATATGCCAGCAATTCGGTCGCTGATCAGAGAAATAATTAAAAGCTGCTGAAAATAGGCAGAAATACTGACTCTTCAATTTCCTGCTGCTTGAGCTATAATGTCTTCTCTGATCAAGAACCCTGGTGAAAGCAGAAATCTGACTCCACAAAAGGAGCCCATAAGAGTTAAATTTGTTCCACTTGCAGAAATCTTACAAGCTATCCACCACAGGTACCTTTTTACCTTTGTTCTTTAGTTTGTATGTATTTCAAGATAGCATTAACTTTTCTCACTAGTGATTTTCTTCCATTTTTATAGATTTTTTTTCTNCAAAATAGTCAGGCACATTCTAAGTGTTGGTCTTCTTTACACCTTTACTGGAAGGCTGAATCAAAAACAGTGCACCCGGAAACTGAATTTTTCAGCATTCAGTTAGAATGGAGGTGAAGTATTCTGTTATTGAGTGAACTCTCTTCCCAACTACTCATCACGTGTTTGACCAGAGTTTGCATTTAAAAATAAAATTGTAAAGAATATGACTAAACAGACCTTCTATTCCGAAAACTCCAATTTCCATTGCTCAGGATCAGTGTTATCAGTTTACCAGGCCCACAAGCTGATCTTCTGCCAGAACAATTCAGTTAAGAACTCTGCTTTCTCATCAAAAGCAAAAGCAGAAGAACCTTCTACGTCAGGCACACATAAATAAAACAAAAATACTGATGCTGGGTTTATGTACAACATGGAATTTGTTCAGGTTTACCAGGTCTGGAAATATCTTGACAAACGAAGCGCTGATAAGCATTTACAAGTTCCTTATCACACATGCACTCCAACACCTCATAAAATACAGCCTGCCTTCAGGTTTGTGGGCAGAAGTCTGTAGGAAATTGAGAATTAACCAAGCAAGCCGTGTAGAAGAAAGATGCAGGTTCAATCGTACAGTGCGACTCCTCCCACTGATAAAAACCATAACTTCCAGGAACATCTGGGTCTATAAAGGAAGAACTGGAATAATGAGGTGCCTCTGAAGAGGAATAAAATGCAGCATGATGAATAGAAAATTCTCTAGATGAAGGTCATGCAACTCTTCCATAAGGTAGCTTTCTGCTCTAGAAATATATAAAGAGATTTCTAGGTAACTAGAAAAAAAAATAGTGGACATCACTACCCCCACCCTCTCATTAGGTGTTACTTATATTTCACATATGACACAGGAAGGACACCAAACAAAATACTACAGAAAGAAATACACTGGAAACAAAGAGGCTTTTCTTCATGGAAAGTTTGAAATGCCGAAAGAATATGCCTCGGCACAATACACTCTATGCTATCTATCTAACACCATCTATTGTTTGCAACTGTCACTTCTGAACAGACCAGAGGGCATATGAAACAAAAAAGTCACAGTGAAAAAAAAGGCAACCATGAAAACACTGTTTAGTACTAAAATCACCTTCTGAAGCACCTAAGTCTGGTGAGCATTTTCAGTACGCATTTGGTGCCCCTGAAAGCACAGTAAATGCAGACCTTGTGGTTTTACTCAGAAATAGAGAAAACACATGAAGCTCTAACAGCTTTTAGCAAGGATTCACCGAGTGAATTATGAAAGCAGAATTGAGAGGTACCACATATTCATTTGCTAGTGAGACACCTTTATTCTGATTGCATACGACAAGTTTTACTTACAAAGACAGCAGAAGCTTCTAAGTTAAAACTATTTTCCTGAAAATAGTAGAGACAAAACACCATGCGCCAGCCATAGAAAGAAACTCAGAAATTCTCCTGAAAACTCAGGAAAAAAAAAAAAAGTTTCTCTATTTAATAAATTGAAAAAAAAAATCTCATTAAATAATAACCTACCAACCTTCCCTAGCAGTTATATGGACAGACACATTCTCAGCCTACACTTTACCAAAGTAAACAACACTAAGCTAGTTCATACACTATAACACCATATTGCAGAGTTTAGATTTTAAAAAGTAGCAGAAACTTTGTTACAGAATTTCCCACAAGCAAACTAAATGCACTTAAAATTTCCTACAAATTTTCCCACAACAAATAAGAAACCTGAAGCTTTGAACCTCTTTCATGTTGTCCAGGGATTAAACAGCTTTTAATTAAGAGCTGTTAAATACTGAGAATGTTAGACCTCCCCCTAACATTCCATTACAAGTGGAATGGCAAAGCAAAGACAAATGCAGAGAAAACCACAGACTGTGGTAGATGAAGGAAAGGACAAATTATTTATGTCAGCCTATTTGCCATTCACAGAGAAATACAACATTTGGTATACAGTTGCTCATCTTGTCAGGAAGTCTCAGGATTTTTGATAGTTACAACTTGATAACTAATGTCAGAAGTTATATAAAGAGAATGATTATGATGGACAGTAAGATAAGAGGGAAAAGGACAGGCATCATATTTCAGATTCTGAGTTTACTGAGCCCAGTGTGTGGCTACTTCATAAACATAAAGCACACAAGTTAAATGACCTGAAATGCTAAAATGAATAAAGGAATAAAGGGTTTTTGGTTAACCGAAGAGAGACAAATCTCTTTAACTTGTGTGAAGAGTGTTATAAAGGGCTGCAGTAGAAGAATCAGGTATTTCTGGGTTTTTTAAAAAAAGACAATATATATATATATTTATTTTTTCATTGTTTGTTCATACTGAATCTCAAAATCAGGACCTCTTATAATGTTGTGCTACAGTCCTTGTAATTTGTTACCCTTACTCTTGACATGTATTGTAGCATATCATAGTGCTGGGGAGCAAAATCTGTTCACAAGAGAATCACTCTTCAGTGGTTAAAACGACTTTACATCCCCAAATATTCCCTCCCTCAACAGGCCACAGATGAGATCTGAGAGAAGAGAAACATGCTACCCTTGCCATATGCCATATCACATCTATAAGATTTGCCTCCTGTCAAAAACATAGTGAATATATATTAATGTTACCATAGAAAAATACTTGGTACCTTCTGGCCAGGTTTGTATATTTACCTTCAGAGGAAATATCAAATAAAACACTAAAATTCTTGTTCCACCATGAAGTAAAATTTATCAAGAAAGGTTGTCTTTTAAAGTAATAGTTACAATGGGCTTTAAAATTGCTCCATTTCGTAGGCCTCCCATTGTGAACAGATCATCAGTGGAAGTGTTACCACTGACATTCAAGGCAACAAAATTGGGATATATATATTGGATGGAGGAAAATAATATAATTTTTTTAAAAGTATGGTTTGAACTATTATTATCCATTGAAGGGCTGGGTTAATGCCAGGGTATTCTGACATCACCCATAACACAGGACAGAAATTCAGTAACACACACCAATAGGTTGTTGGCTTTAGCGTAGTTTCCAAAACCCAGGTGTACAGGAAAACCTCAAAAAAACCCCAAACCCACAAACCATAAAACACCCAAAACTCCACACATGCACATCTGTGTCCTTCCTGCCGAAGCCAAGAATCTAAATGGTGGCAGGGACAACTTGACTGCTGCATCAGGCCCCTGCCTGGATGGAGGCTACCCTGCACCCACAGCACAGGAGAAGGGCACAGGCTTCCTGCCCTACCTGTATCCATTCTCTGAACAAACAGTTTCATCCTCTGACCAAAGGTTTCTGCAAATAACCCACCTTTCCGGCACTTAAAATCATTGTTTGCACATCTTCAACTGCGTCTAAAGACCAGTGCTCCTGGGATATCAGGAAATCCACATTGATATACTTAACTCCTCAAAGAGAGACTTAGAATACTACAATATGAGAGTAAAACTTTACTTTGCACTAAAGGAATGTCAGAAATATTATCAAAAAAGAGGGGAGTCTAGTGTTAAAAAATAAATATCTAACAGGCAGGCGAATTTGTATAAATGGTCATAGCTCACTTGAAGTTAATGGAGCTATGACAATTTACACTCACAATGGATATGGCCCGTGACTTTTGCTACCAGATGCTTATTGAGTGTAACAACAGACTCAAAAAGCAAGATTCCCTTACATTTAGCATACTACGTAGACAAATATTTCTTGCTTTTTATCTGAGAAGTAGTACATCACAGAATCCCTGAAAGAATTTACTGGAAGTTCCAATTACTGAACAGAACAATCATGTTGCATTTGATTTGAATATGTATCTACTAGTTACTAAAAAAGTACAGTATGAACTGATACTCCATATTCAATGCCTAAAATGAGTGAAAAATAACAGTTGATCTTTACTCTACTGATTCTATTAGATTATGGATTTGTTCATATTACTCATTGGACCCAAGACAGCATTTTAAGCCTGCTAATAGATAAAGCAACTAATTGAAATGTCTTTAGTAAAAACACAGCTACAAATGGGTTCAGTGTTTGTGAGAAACTAAAGAAAAGACGTTGTTTGTCAAAGAGCAACTTGTAAACTTTACAATGACCTAATATTTAGTCTATTGAAAATATTGCCAAAAATTATTATAAAATCAGCATTTTTAAACACAGATCTCAGGCCCCAAAGTTTGTCTCCAAAACATAGTCCAAATAATGCTTTAAACGTACATTCTAATGTTACTGTGTGTCATGGCTTGGAGTGGCTGGGAATTGTAGTTGAAAAAGGCTGTATCTGCCAGGAAGTGATTCTTTGCGAAGAGGTGCTTACAGCTTCCTCTAGACCCAACAGAACCAATCAACTGGCTAGGTTGAATATTGGCACATTTTTAAACCACTTAGAGAGCTGGACACGCCTCTGTGATCCACATTTTAAGAAGGAACAGTGCCTGGCAAACTCTCCCTTGCTTCCGGTGGCCAAACAGGTGACTGGGGGGGGGTGGCTGGGCCGGGCCGGGCTCTGCCGGCCGGGCCTGGCTGGGTTGGCCGGGGGTGCCTTGGCTGAGATCGCAGCTGCTCCTGCTCGCCAGACACACCCCAGAGGCCAGGCCGGCCCTCACCCCTAGAGCAGCCAAAATTCCCCTGAGACTGCTCTGGCAGGATCATGTGGCCAAGAGATAAGCGAATTCCAAACTCCAGCTGCAAGGTCTGGGTGCTGTTAGTGGCTCTCTTAGTGCTGTTAAGATTCTTCCAGACCAGATGAAGCCTGCAGACATCAATCCTCTCCCTGGTCAGAGGACAGAGAAAGGTGAAGGTGCATGAAGAAAACACTATAAAGATGCCCAAGTCAATGGGGAAGAAAAACCTGAGACCTCGAGAGAGGAGACTGAGGAGATGCTTCAATCCTAGAAGCTGAATTTCTGTTGGAAAAAACCATGGTGATGGACTATGATATATTAGACTACCCATTGTAATTTCTTGAAAGCATGGTGGGGGAGGTGGAGCATTCAAACTGCAACTGTGAGCAAAAGTGCTTGTACTAGAACAAGCAAATGCTGAAGTAGCTGTAACTTGCTGTGAGCAAGTGTGTGTACCTGTGCTGCAATCAGTACATGCTGAAGTAGCTGTGATTTGATGAGAAATTTGAGCAGAGATCCCATGAGAGAAAAGGGACCTCTGTTCCTAGACATGAGGATACTCCCAGAGACAGTGTCCTTACGCCTCTCAGGCACTTTGATAAGTGAAGAAAACTTTTGTTTCTGAACAGCTCATCCTTAAAAATAGTACCCCCTTTGCTAAAGAAACCCTCGAAGCAGCTGTGGGGAAAGCTGTAAGTTGGGGGAAGGGACTTTCACATGCAAGCAGAGAACCATTCCGGGCGGCTGCTTTGCTGTGACACTGTTTTTTCCATGGTTTTGACCGAGAGACTCCTCTCCCTAAGTGAACTGAAAACCAGAAATTATTATATAGGTGGTGAAATGACTAGAATCCTCAAGGGTTGTGTTTTTCTTTTATGTTGGTGGTAGAAGGGAGGAGAGGTGGGGGAAGAGAGGTGTTCTGAAGGTTTTGTCCGACTTTCTTTTCCCTCTTTTAACTGTTAATAAACTTGTTTATATTCTTTAAGTTTTTGTGCTTGCTTTGCTTTTTCCTCCCGATGCTTATCTCACAGAAGGGACATCAGGGGGCTACTGCCTGAATTAACCCTTAAACCACTACACTGTGGAAGGTGGATTCTTTTGCTACAAAATATTTAAAAATCATTTCAAGACAAGAAAGGGAGAGAACGTCAGTAGGGTTTAACCGTAGGTCTTCACTGAATCATGACTGAAATTGGCCTTCTCAGTAGGTATTGCCTTAAGTGGGTGTCAGCACTCTTAGCTGAGCTATATTCTTGATAAAAGATATCACAGTCAATTATTTAAGTGGACAAAAGCAACAGAAAATTGTGCTGCCCTCCTTTCTTTCACACATTCATCTTCCATCACTCCTATACAATGAAAAACAGCCCTTACAGACAAACAGGTACAAAAGAAACAAACACATGAAACTGTGGCAGGTTCCTCATTGGATAACACTGAAGGCTGCTGTGGTTTCTTAATATCGTATTAACTCAGGTATTTATTATTGCTTTGCATCTTTAGAAAAGATTCCAGTGTACCAAAAAATGCTGCAGTTCCCAAGTACAGCACATACATAGACATAGGTGGCAGGGTTGCTTTTACTGCAGTAACCTGGGTAAAACGGTCAAGGAAGCAAAACTAAACAAGGACATCAATGTTCAGGATTTCTGTAAGAAACAGAGGATTGTCCCTAGCTGTATAACCAGCCACAATCCTTTTGATTAACACATGTAACTTCAAACGGATGATCTAATATTCTGCCAACAACATTCTAACTTCTGCCTACAAACTCTCTCTTTCAGTTTACTCAAAGGACATTTTTGTAAATTCTCCCTCTGCTTTCATAGACGTTAGCACGTTGGGATGAAATCTTGAAATCACATGGGTCAGCTGGCAATCCAAGGAAGGCTGCAGATCTGTTTTGCTAAGTGTCAGATATTTTTAACAGAAACATGTCTGTTACAACCACGGTTGCTGAAAATTTGAAAAGAAAAACCTTCAGAAAACTAATTTCAACATACGGGAACACAAACCTGGCTATGCAGCATTCCAGCTTCTCACTCACCAAAGAAGCCATTATGAGTCTTCTTCCCCACCCCTTTTTTTTTAAGGCATGTTATCCCCCTCAGTGTGTTATGGCTGTCTAATAAATTGTCTTTCTCTGACATCTCCAAGGAAAGTGAGCAGGGCCAACAGACTCTCTCTGAAGAGCCTCTAACAAGCAGCTCCCTATTCCCTTTGCTGACAGAGGAAAGCAAAATTCTTAGCTATTACCCTTCCTCATCCTGCTGTGCCACCCTGGGTGAGTACACATAGGTCAGCTCCAAAAAGGTCTTAGAAGAGTCCACCAGCTGAAGATGTCATTATAATTGCTGCTGTATCAGGCAGCAAGTGAAACTGGCAGGGGCCATCCTGGGCAGTTCAGAGAGGGCTCAGCAATGGGGTCAGCGCAGGGGGTCAGATGGCTCCTCACGGGTGGCTGGGCTTCAGCAAAGGACAGATGTGACTGTCAGGACAGAGCTAAGAGGGCTACCAGGGAAGATGGGAAAGCCATGCAGGAGAAGTAGCAAAGAACTTTGATAGCAGCACTGCAGAGGGAGGGGTGGCAATGGATATCTGGCCTCATCAAGGGGACTGGTCTGAGAATTGGGTGAGAGAAGGGCAGCCCACCTCCCACCAGACCTTGTCTAGTGTGATCTTCACCCCACTCTGTAAATGCCACCAGGGATAACCTCAATATGGTAATTTTTTCTTTTAAAAAACACTTTTTTAAAGTTTTCAGGTAGACAGTAATGCATCATGATTTACCTACGGAAGCAGATTTTATGCACAACTAGGAATTTTTTATTATTTTTCAGTTGATTTAAATCCATTGACATAATTTTATATTTATGCCAGGAAAACAGGTAGGAAGTAAAGTCTTGAGAGAAAAGACTGCGAAAGCATGGCTGAAAATTTCCAATTACAAAAATCCAAAGAGAAGGGAAGGTTAAAAGAAGGACAAAGGAATACTTTAAAATAAAAGAATGAAATCCCATGGAAGTATCTTAAGCTTTTCATTTTGGTTGGTTTTTCTTTTTTTTTTTTTCTTGAATGATGAGGAGTATAAGCTTTCTACAAAATGCTTCCTGGGTTTTTATTAGAGGTCAAAAAGTTTAAACGTTTTCGTAAAAAGAAAAAAAAGTCAAAAGTCATTATTATTTTTCTTTTTTCAGAATTAAAAATGTTTTAACTGACCATGCCATTAAAAATGTGATAATTTCTGGAAGAATATGAGCAAATGAAAAAGTGAAAATAACTGTACTGGCACAGATTTTTTTTCTTCTTTCTTCTATTTTAAGCAGAACAAAGGTTGCTTTTCTATCTCAGTTACCACAGAGATTATACATCTGATAGCAGAGAGCTTTGTAAAACAGCTAGAAATGATCATAGCATCAGCTATAAATTTGCTACATAGTTATATTTACAAGTGTTCATCTTCAAAGTCTTTTGCAGAACACTTTTATTAAAACTACAGAAACATCAAGTATTTATGAATATATAATACTGAAGTGTCAGTTTTCCAGTCTTAAGGGAAAGCTAGCACATTCCATTTATCTGAAAAACTTGCTATCATCTAAATTATGTCTTTAAAAACATCTAAGTGACAGTATGAAAATTTTGTTAGTTTCTCTGGCCCTTTTTACAGATGCAGTATGAAGTAATTGTTGCAGAAAGTTAGAGTTTGTGAACAGTTCCAAATATTAGAGACAATTATCATAGCTTCTCTTTGATAGGGCTTATTTGAGATGAAATTTTCTGCAGTCCAAAGATAATTTTTGCTGGGTTTTTTTTATTACTTTTGCCGGGTGTTTTTTATTATTTTTAAGGAAATTGTTAGGTGTTTCAAAAAATAGGTCCTGGGATTTTTTTTAATATTTCTTTTCTCTTTAGAAAAGAAAAACCTAAAACCCCAAACAAAACCACTACTGGGAGAAGGAGCAGCCCCTTGCTTGCGATGCTATCATATTGTCTTGCTATTGAGCAGACATGAGACTTGTTGGAACAGAATTTTGGCTGTTTCCATGAAACGCTGCCTGAATTTGTCCAGCTTTTGTTTGTTTTTTTTAATGTAATTTCCACCTTAATGTACATATCAGCCTAGTCTACAAGAGGTGTACCTGATATTCTCCAAATACTGTGTCTTCTGCAGGCTTTGCACTGGTGTGTGACAAAATAAAACTGCTTGGCACCCATGGTTATCACCTAAGGTTAACTGAGGTGCTGGCATGAGGAGTTTGTGGAAGGCCTGGGAGGACAGGGACTGTGGAAGCGGGATGAAGAGGCAGGTCAGGGATGTGGCTTCCACCAGGGGAGCGCGTGTTCCCTCAAATCTGGAGCAAAACCTAATAATTTTTGTGTCTCACCATTTTTTTCTGTTAATGGATGAGTAAGTGTCTCCTCTTCTGGGCTGGTCTGTACTAGAGACAGCACTCTATTATTAGTGCTATCCGCTTGTCATCTGGCTCCAGCAGCAGAGGTCTGGCTAGCTTGGCTAAGGAATCCAGAATTCATGAAATAATTTTGGTGTGTCATCATAATTTCACATAATAGATTTGTTGGTTTTTTCCAAATTAGGAAAACTAGCTTTTTCTCCATAGGAAATTCTATGCCAGTTTCAATCAAGGCCTCTAAAGTTCTCAAAAATTAAAAATAAACAGATGGTCTTCTACTTCAGCCACTGGAAGAGGCTAGAGCTGAACAAACTTTGGCTCTGTAGTTTCCCTTTTCTGGAGCTGGGGTAAGAGCACTTTGAATCACTCAAAACTGCTGAGAGGCTGGGCTGTTCATCCAGCCTTGACATAATCCTAAAGGTGACTTCCCTTTACACTTCTTCATTTGAACTTAAAATTACTTACTGAATGTTTATCAGGCTGTATTTTCAAAGACTCCTCTCTTCTTTTACTTTCTTTTTTTTCTGTGTATAACCAATTAATGTCTGATTGTCACATTTTTCCATTTAAATCTTTCCACAATATAATAGTGGATGCTGCATTGTTCCACAGGCAAAATAGCTCACATTCCGAAGTCAGAACTAATTTATTTTCAGATGCCACACACATGATGCTATGCAAACATCATTAGCTTGATACTCTGTGAGTAGCAATTGCACCAACACTACAGCTCTGTAAATTAATGTAATTGAGTTTAACATTAATAAACTCTTCACGAAGCAAAACATGTGGAAAACTCAATTAGGAGAACAAATGGTTCCCCAAGTTTAGAATTTCAACATTTAGTTCTTAATGCTTACAAACTGAGATCCTGTATATACTGATATATCTGTCAGTGTTAACCACAGAGAATATAAAGTTACAGTGATCACCTATTGCACATTCGTGATGGAGATTCTGAGTCCTGAAACTATTGATTTTTGTGTTACATTTTTGCTTTGCTCTCCATTCCTCAACCTAATATAAAAAAAAATATGCATCTGAACTTCGTTACACACTGAGGTTGCCTTTTCTACATTAATTACCAAGTGCAGTATGAAAATGCCTCTTCGCAGCTATCTACAAATTAGTATCACCACAGCAGCTCCAACCTGAAAAAGTGACTACAGCATCAGCTCTGTAACATGGCACACCTACAAGCACACCTTAGCGCGAAGATTCAAATTCCTGCATAATTTAGCAGATCTTTAAGCTGTGAATTTTTTTTTTTTTTTTTATGTAATGTAGCATTTTATGGCTGGACTCAGTGCACTTAAGGGTCTTTTCTACCTAAATGATTCTATGGCTGGAGAGCAGCCCTGCAGAAAGGGATCTGGGGGTGCTGGTGGGCAGCAGCTCAGTGTGAGGCAGCAGCTGTGCCCGGGCAGCCAGGAGGGCAAACCCCATCCCGGCTGCATCAGACACAGCAGCACCAGCTGTGATCCGGATCATCCTGCTGGATTCAGCCATGGTGCCGCCTCAGCCTGAGTCCTGTGTAGGGCCCCACAATTTGAGAAGGACAGGAAGGTCCTTGAATGGTCCAGGGCAGGAAACAGAACTGGTGGAAGGGCTGGAAGCTGTGTACCATGAGAAGTGACTGAGGATTCTGGGTTTGGCTACTCTTGGAGAGGAAGAGGCTGACAGGTGACCTCGCTGCTCTCTGTGGCTTCCTGAGAAGAGAAGGAGAGGGAAGTTCTGGTCTTTTCTCCCTCGGGTGCAGCTAGAGTACAGGTGTGAATGGTTCAAAGCTGCATCAGGGGAGGTTCAGAATGGACATTAGGAAACATTTCCTTACCAAGATGGTTGTCGAAGTTAAACAGGTTCACTAAAATGGTGGTCAGTGTGTGTCAGTGTGCCTGTCAGTGCTTTAAAAAGAGGCATTTGAACAATGCTCTTAATAAGGGACTTTAACTTTTGTCAACCCATGGAGTGATCAGGAAGCTGGACTAAATGATTGTAGTAGGTCCCTGCCAACTGTATTTTATTGTATTGCAGTGTTGTATTTTATTGTATTGTACTGTATTTTATTCTAGTCTTTTCTATTCTGTGTGTTTACTCCTCTACTAATGATTTTGCAATGATTACTTTTATTTATTTTATAAATTACTACTTTATTGCCATTAGGCAGACAGAAAAATGGAGGTTTGTCAACATAATTTTGCAAAACTGAGTCAAATGAAAGTATAAGAACTTTTATCTGCTGGTCAGCCTGCTGAACTTAGGAGACATTTCCCAACTTGAAGGAAAGCGTGGTGAGGCAGGAGTAAAAATGCTTTCTGGCATGCAAATTGAACTGCTAGGAAAGCTTGGTGTGGGGGGGAAGAATGTGTATGTATGTGAATAAATATTTATAAAAACTAAGATTCTGTGATATAACATTGTTTGTGTCCCACCTAAAGTAATCCTTTACCTCTACTATGTCATTATCAGAGTGAAAAAAAATGAGAAATGGGATGCTTATGATTAAGCTTTTCGAGGAGTATGAGAAACTGCTGCTGACACATGCTTCTTGCAGCCTAACTTTCAGGGTAGTATTACCTCAAATACTTCAGATTTTAGACTCAACAGAGCAGTAGCAATTTAAAAGAGCAGATTTCCTTACTGAGTTGTGTTTCTCTTTTCAAAAAGCAATCCCTTCCAACACTGTTAATGACACTTAGTTTTGAATAGAATTGTCCAAATATTATAGGTTTGTACCATCTGTTTAACTTTTTCTCAGGTACACTAGATTAGTTGCATCTAGTTTTCTGGCTCTTTCAAACTGAAATAGAGAACATAATAATACAAAAGTAGGGAAAATCTAACCATAAAACCATAAAAATTGAAAGGATGATTTATGGTGTGGTGTTCCAGCATTATCTCATTTTGTTAAATTACTTACTTTTCATTAGAATGGTGCTCCTTTATCTTTGTACCCAACTGCAGCATTCACCCTTTCCTTGTATGCACTTAGAGGCTATTCAGCATCCTAAGGAACTCTAATTAAACTCAATGTGGCATCAAATGCCTACAGGAAGTCTCAGGGACATATAACTGTCCTTTTGTAAGACATACAATAAATACTTTGAAAGCCATTTAAGCTACTGAGCAAATGAGAGTCGGGGAGGGATAGAGGGAAGAAGTAAAATCTAAACACACTAAAGATTGCTGGTTGTATCAGGGATGTCCAACAGCTGCAGCAGCTACTTGCCAAAAGCCCAAGGGCCATTACTACTTTGAATATCAATTTACATATCTCCTTGAAGGGAATAACAAGTGTCTTACTTTGCTTGCAACTTCGTTGGTAGTTTAATACAAATTGTTTCTCTCAGCTGCTAAAACCTAGGCACCTGCTGCTGATCTGGAATTTGCTGGAAGAGGGCGTGTTGGGGTCACATATTTACAAAGAGCTGTAGCTGGCTCTTTGCCGTGTATTGCACAGCTTATGAGTCGCACCTTACAGCTCGCCCGACATGACAGCCTAGGCTTTTTTGGCTATGGAAAACCTAACCACTGCTCTGCAGTGTAGGAAGCAGGCTCTCCCAATACACAGGCTGTGAGTAAATTCTCACCCACAGAAAACATCAAATCCCTTAAACATTCATATACAAGCTAGAGGTTGAAATTTAGAGAAAAGAGCTCTTAGGAAAGAAAGTGTTTGTGTTCTTTGGTGTACTGCATGCTTGTAGCCCTACATATAATTAATTACATTCACTACATTGCTCGATCCAACCCATTTAAATGTATCTTGACAGTACTGCTAATCGCAAGTGGGGATATGCTTCTTACATTTAACCTTAAGTTAATGTAACTATAAGAAATGTAACTAATTACTACTTTTTCCTAAGGTATTTAGAAACCTTGCCCAATTACAGGCCAAGTCCTATAGGGCTGCCTTTCTGTCTTTGCAACCAGTCTCTCTCAGTAAAGCCATGCATCTGCATTACACTTTAATTTACACAAGGCATTTGATTTATACAGTAGCAAAAAGAAGGTAAAGCTTTCCTGAAGATTTCTTTTTAATCCCCTATGCATATGCTCGGTTTCCTTTTGTTTTTTTTGGGGGGAGTGGGTTCTGAATAATATGGGTTAGTGAGCATAACAGTTTGAAATAGATTCTCATCCTTTTTTCTCCCTAAGTATTCCCTATCAGTTTCTTTCTTCAGTTCTTCCCTTCCTCTAACAGAAAGGAAAAAAAATCTACCACTTGTAATAGTTTCCCCAGATAACAAGTTGCAGGGATACAGACACTGGTGTCTACTCCAAGATGCTATCTATACATATTAGTTGAAATACATGTGGCTTTTAAAATTCATCAGCTGTGTAAGTACATTGAATTTATATTTCGATCACTAAATAATATAAAATGCATTAGATTGTTCATCATTTATTTACTTGTGATTAGAAAGCATAAAGTGGAAAAGAAAATAAAGCTCAAGAAACAATGTTGTGTGGGAAGAAGCTGGGATCTGGTGTGATGCAAAACAACCCAAAACAGTATTTCCACTGCTCTTTAACTCTGTCTTGAATTACACATATTCTGGGATTTAAAACAAGGGGAAAAAAGTATTTTTCAAAATGCATGAGTAACATTAAGATAAAATTAATAATTAATTAATAAGATAAATACAGACTGTCAGCTTCCTCTGAGTACACCCTACATCTCTGGGCAAAACAGAGTATAAATTTTAGTTATATGTTAATTTGTGATGTCATAAGCTTCTGAGCCTTTCTAGGCTATATCCTGCACAACTAGAGGAAAAACTGAAAAATTGCACTCTAAAATAGATAAGAGAGAAAAAAATTAGTGCAACCTTGGTTTTAGTTCTGTCCTTCCTCCAAATTTCCTGTCTTGGCCTGAAAGACTGTCAAAGGACATTTAAAATGATGAAGTCAAAAGCAGATATGAGATTGTGGATCAAAATCCCCTGAAAGGAGCCCCAAACCCACAGGAGGGTGAAATACAGCCTCCCCCTCAGCCTTGAGAGAAAAAAGGAAACTGACACACAGAGGCTAGGAGGGAATTGCAGCATGTTCCAGCCAGATCCCCAAATTGGATTGTCAGGGAGTCAGGAAATCTGCCAAGACAAACACATGCTGTTTAATGTAGACCAGCCCAAGATAATCTGTGCCTCAGTTCCTCACTCATAAAACAGGATAACATTCCATGGTTTATGGGGAGAAGAATGTACCCGAAACATTTTGAAATAATCTGATCCTACAGCAGAGGAAGGCAAAAAAATCCCAAGATCCACCATCTCCATTTGATGTACAAAACATGGAGAGACAAAGGTTAAACAACTTGCTGCAATCACACACAGAGACAGGAGTAAAGTCAGAAATTGAATCCAGACCTCTAAAATTACAGTCCAGTGTTTTAATCACAAAATTCTTCTTTTTCCTTGATTAAAACAGGAAATGAAAACACAAGTATGAGCTTATTCTATAATTTCAACATATTACCACAAGTGTCTTAGAAAAACATACATAGTTCAAATATGGTTGTCTCAGCCACATGAATATTTTGATGAAACAAAAGGCGTGCATGTCATTCTGGAGGAAGCACATCATCAAACACCTGGTCCTTATGGGTCTGAATAAACACTCTAACTTCTGAATTGAAACAACCTTGTATTGTTTTAAAAAATACCTGTTTATGTGAATTTTAAGATAATCATGTATAATTTACAAGATTAACAATGTTATCAGTGGCTAAACTGCATTGAAACCAAAGAAATTTGCCACACCACCTAAGGAAAGGAGGAAGATACAAGTGGTGATGCTATTTGATGGTAAGGAAAGCATTCTTTCTTTTTATTGTGATTTTAGATACCTTTGCTTTGCCAGAGAGATTGAATTTACAAAACTATTTTCCCCATCAGCTACTGTCTTTTACCTGGAAGACCCCAGTCAGGGGCAAGGAAGTAGCCTGATGAAGTAGATGAAGTGCTCTGATGATCCACTCCTTTCTACCTTCTTTCTGAAGACCTGTATTCTCTTTTCCATCTTGTAATTACATGAAGATTCATCACATGATGAAAATACATTTGTTTCCATCATAAAGATATATGACTGCCCCTCACATCATGCAGAAATTTCCCTTTGGGGTCACAGAAAAGGTGTGCTTTGGGGTATGTAGACCATGGAGAATAAACTGCCCAGGAACCAAGCCTCGGAGTTAAAACTCACTGGAGTTTTAACACAGCCACATTACTGTGTTACACATTTTAGACATTCTGTTTTCCACTGTTTGAAAGAACATCTTTTTTTCCCAAGTACGATTGCTTCATCATTTTTCTTCGGTGGACTGAATCTTCAAAAATTTACTGTTGTCCCAAACTACTTGAAAATCAGGCATGAGAACATGCGAATTTATTCTGAATAATTAATATCCCAAAAATTACTCCACAAAGTAATGATCATTTCTACTTGGTAGCAGTGTTTCTTCTCACCTATTTCTCCTAAGTATCCAGCATACAGGCATCAAAGGCTACAAACCCATAACTGATCTTAGTCAGAGGTCAATAAAACAGGGACTTCTCAAAGTTCCTTGGAAAACCCAGCTCCCCTGCACAGGGCTCTGGAAAGAAATGTTTATCTCCTGGCATCCTGAGCAGATTGCAGAAAGGTCATGTAGGGAAAAGTGTAGTAGTGACAACAGAGATGTTTCCCAGACATCTGTAGAGAACTGAGCTTAAGGGCACTCCTTTCTGCCTGCATTCTCTGTGCCTTCCTTACTGCCACAAAGGCCTCACCAGCTTTTCCAGAAGCCCTTAAAAGCCAACATATACTCAAATATTAGATGTCTGCCATCCCAAGCTTGCTTCAAGGTGGCACTACTACAGTTAAACTGCTTCAAAACAGGAATTTTCCCAATGGCTAAAATTTAATCTAACCATTCAATTAAAAAGAAAAATGTATTAGATTAGAGAACATGCAGTCTTTTAGAATGACATTATCTTCTAAGAGCAACACTTCTATAAAGAAAGACAACTGTTTCTGCCCTTCTACTCTTTGACTCCAAGATATTAATGCCCATTGTTTTGTTTTAAATCATGGTGGAAAAAGCATTCTCTGGTATTTGCCAAACATTTATTTTATATTCACACTCTTGTATCTTTCTGAACAGATAGGATGTCTCTCTTTTGAGAGGCAAAACTAGTAACACTCATGATTCAAAAGGTAAAAGCATAATGCAGTGAAAGAAAAGGTTGCTGGGCTTCACTCCAGAAAAACAACACTTTAATAGCACAGTCCTCTGGGCAGCAAAGGCTAATCAGGGACTGTTTTTTTACTGTGTTTTGATTTTATTTCCTTTGTAAATTAATCTGTTTTGAAGTTTTTGATTACTTTAGTAGTTTTAATAAGTAGGATTGATTGTAGTTCCCCATTTCTACAGAAAAATCCCTAGAAATTTTTACAAATATGGGTCTTGAGAGAAAATAAAGAGGTCTCCAAATAATCTGCAGCAATTTAAGACTATGTATTTGGTTGAAAGTTTTCACATTTAGATTTTTATGAAAACAACTTTATTACCTGAAGGTCAGGACTTTTTTTTGCACTGGCAAGTCTGACTGCATAACACAGATTTTCTCTCTGGCAATCTTTAATTGCAGATTAATTCTAGAAATCCACAGCATGGACTGCATAAAAATACCTTGCTAGATGGTATCTACATAGGTAATGTTTCTTATCCCTTAATATTCATTAGGTATAATTTTAAACCAAGTTACAATGGCTTTATGTTTCAGGTTTCCACTGGAGCATGTCTTTTTTGAAGCACTAATACCAGCAGCAATAGGTCTCGTGTGGCTCAGTGCAAGGCTGCACTGTGCAGACAGCAAATGGAATGAGTCTTTTGTTCCATGAGAGTTCCTTCCAAGCAGTTAGGTATTCTTTGGCCTTTTTCCACCCTTCCTCTTTTCTGGCTTACAAAATGACCTGGATGGTTTTATACAAAATATTCAGTTTTTAAAAAATCGTGATCAGTTTCTGAAAATACAATAATTATACCGCCAAAACATGGCATTTTATTTGAAGGACTGATTTTAAAAAAAATTGAAACAGAAATACGCATGCAATCAAGCAAAGATCTCTAATCCCTGAAAGCTCTTGGGACTCATATGATAAGACCCTTGTGACTTCTCACTAGGCTTTTGACCTGACCTTGTTTTTCTCAAATTTCAGGTTACTCTTCAATCTAGTGGATATTAAAAAAAAAAATAATCTACCAGCAGTGTACTCTTCACTTACCTTTTAATGGAAGGTCCAGAACAATGACGGTACACTACTACTTCCAGTACCAAAGGGACAAGACCCATTGTGAAGCATCATAAGCCAAATGACAGGATTTTTTAATTTTATCTTTTTTAGTTATTTCTTTCTTTAGTTTAACTTGGGGTTGCAAACCAGAAAAGATTGCATAGCAAAGCATTAAAAACTAGGAAAAACCAGGATGAAATATGTTTTGGGAACTCTAATTTACTTCCACTTGAGAGAGAGCATATAATTAAGAACTACACATCACATACACAGTAATATTTTTTTCACTACATCTGTTGAAATGTTTTGTTTATGTTGACATTTGTGAAATATTAACAAGGTCATTCTCAGTACAGGAGAAGCACTTGGAAAATACTAGGGAAGCCAAAAGAAATATAATTAATTACTTGTTCCATAACACAAGTGAATCAATGTAAAACTTGGTTCCCAGGTTTACTGGTCTGACATAGGCCAGAAAAGAAAGGCCAAGGAGAATGTATCCCATGATAAGCAAGAAGGACAAACTGGTGGTGACTGATAGGGAGAAAGATGAGGTATTTGATTTCTGTGCCTCAGTCTTCATTGGAAGTCACCCCTCCCAGTTGTATCAAGTCCTTGCTCTTCTGTGTGGGTATGAGGGAGTGAAGTCCTTCCCACTATACATGAAGAGCAGGTTTGGGATCACTTGATGAAGTTGAATAGCCACAAGTCTATGGGACATGATGAGATACATTCCTGAGTCCTGAGCGGACTGGCTGATATTCTTGTCAAGACAATCTCCTTCGCATCTGAAAAGTCAAGGCAGTCAGGCAAACTTCCTGCTGACTGGAAAAAGGAAAAATCACTCCTATTTTTAAAAAAGAGGAGAAAGGAAAATCTGAGGAGCCACACACCGGTGAGCCTCACCTCTGCGTCTGGGAAGATCATGAAGCAGATCCTCCGAGAAGTTTTGCCACAACATATAAAAGACAACGAAGTGACCCAAGGCAGTCAGCATGGCTTTACTAAGGGTCTGTGCCTGACCAAGTGGGTGGCCTTTTGTGATGGAGTGACTGCAATTGCCACTAAGAGAAGAGAACGGACATAATCTATCTAGACTTCTGTAGGCATTGATACCATCTCACATGACATCCTTATCTGCAAATTGAAGAGACATGGATTTGATGGACTATTCAGTAGATAGGAAACTGGCTGGATGGATGCAGCCAGAGACTTGTGGTCTAAGGCTTTGTGTCCAGATAGAGGCCAGTGATGAGTGGTGCCCTCAGGGATTTCTCTTGGCACTGGTGTTCTTCAGTATCCTCATCAATGACACAAACAGTGGGATCAAGAGCACCCTCAGCAAGTTTGAAGGTGACACGAAGATGGGCAGTGCCACTGGCACTACAGAGGGACCTGGCCAAACTTGAGAAATGGGTCCACAAGAACCTCATGAAGTTCTGCAAGTCCAAGTACCAAGTGCTGAAGCAAGGTTGGAGAAATCCCAGATATGAACACAGACTGGGAGTTCAAATGGTTGAGAACAGCCCTTTGAAGAACGACTTGGGGGTTCTTGTGGATGAAAATCTGGACATGACCCAGCAGTGTGAGCTCTCAGCCCAGGACAATTGCATCCTGAGCTGCATCCAAAGCAGTGTGTCCAGCAGGGCAAGGGAGGGGATTCTACCACTCTATATGGCCCTCACAAGACTCCACCTGGAGTCCTGGGTCCAGCTCTGGGGTGCTCATCACAAGAAAGATGTAGACCTCTTAGAGTGGGTCCAGAGGAGGCCATGAAGATGATCAGAGGGCTGGAGCAACTCTCCTGTGAAGACAGACTGAGAGAGCTGGGGTTGTTAAACCTGGAGAAAGAGAAGGTTTGGGGGAGATCCCACTGTAGCCTTACAGGGTTCTCATAAAAAGGAAGGCGGGGCACTTTTTATACCAGTAGATAGTGCAGGACTAGGGACAATGGCTTTAAACTGGAAAAGGGAAGGTTTCAATTAGATGTTAAAAAGAAATTCTTTACTCAGAAGGTGGTGAAGAACACCAACAGGTTGCCCTGAGAAGCTGTGGATACTTCACCCCTGGAAGTGGTCAAGGCCAGGCTGGGTGGGACTTTGAACAACCTGAAATAGTGCAAGGTGTCCCTGCCCATGGCAGGGGGGTTGGAACTGGGTGATTTTTACAGTCCCTTCCAATCCAGACCATTCTATGATTCTCTTTTCATCCTTACAACTGAAGCAGCAAGTGAGCCCAGGTATCTAACAAAAAATCACCAAATCACAACTCAAGTCAAAATTACACTAACAAACAGAGATTTTATCTAGCTACTCAATGACAGGATTCTAGTCTTGTTTTACCTGACTATTCAAGTTATAATAATATAACATGGGTAAATTTGCAACCACAGCAACCTAAGCATTTTTAACCCACTCATTTTTAACCATTCTTCCAGCCCATACTTGCCCTATAAACAATTACTGTTCCAACGTGACTTTGTAGTCATTTACTTGTTCAAAATATGAAATAAGCAAGCAAAATTTGCTCAAGAATAGTCAATCAAATCAAAACCCACTATAACACAATGCTACCTCTGTCTGAAAAAGTTGCATCAATTCTGTGAATTTTAGATATTTTTAGCAAGAACACTGGTCGCAGGCAGTGTTTTTTGAGTTTATGAACTAAATTCTGACAGAACAAAAGTAGTCAGAGTACATTAATTTTCCAGAAAGTACTTACTGAAGATTGTGATTTGGGCTGTTTGTTGGACCTGCAAACATAAAACAAACAAGTATTGCTGACAAGTTTAGCTCAAGGACAACATCATAAAAAAAAGTCAATAGCAATCTAGAGGAAATTGTCTCTTTAAGGATGGTTTGTCTCAAGATTCAAACAAAACCCCCTGCATTCCTGAGCATAATTATATATTGTTATTCTCAAAGCCACAAATAAAAATCACATGAAACTACTGTCTGCTCCAGCAGCAACTTGAATGGACATAGTTTTGTTTATAAAATATCTTCTACCACAAAGACACAGGCAGTTAGACAAGGTGTTATCTAGACTAATCACTTGCCTTTTAGTAAGCCTCACCTAAGCCTTACTATCAGAATTTATGATGTGGCAAGGGGACGATCAACTATTGTCACAGCAGGAACAAGGTTCAATACCCAGGACTTCAATACCCAATCACTACAAACTGAACTGTGGAATTAATTATTTACATTACAAAATTAGAAAAAAAAAATTTAGAAAAATGCATCTGGAATTTTTTCTCCCATTGCTCCAGAGACAAACTAAGTAAAAGGTTGGCTTCCAGATTGGATGATTAAGTCTCAAAAATGCAATATAAGCACTTCTTGAAAGGTGTGGTGTACCTTCATGTCTCAAAGGACAGAATTTGAGGCCAGGCTTCACGTAGCAGTACAGAACTGATATTCACAAGGTTGGGCCCAGAACCATGCACATCACACAGAAAACCTCTTCTCATTCTTCTTTTCAACTTTTGTTTTTTTCACAGATTGAATTCAGCAGTAGAGTGAAAACTCCAGGCAATGAAATGTTACCTTTTTTTTGTACTGTCACTTCTTTAGTTTTTTTTTCTTCACTGTGTATTTACAGACCTCTACATCTGTATTTACTTTCTTTTATTACCAGTAAAGGGGTATCAAGTTCAACTGAGAAGTTCTGTGCTGGGAGAGAGGCCCCAGGCACTGATTTTATTTTCTTTTGTGTTGAGAATTTTTCTTAAAACATTAAATTTATTTCTCATTATACTATGGTTAAAACTAATACCCAGTCTATAAAGCAGTCTGAGTAGTTATAAAAGCCAGGAACTCACCAAGCCTGACAAACAAAACTCCTGTTGCAGTAATTGTCTTCATCCCATTTGAAGCCACGCATTGGTAGTATCCTGTGTCTGTGGTATCCAGATCCTGGATTCTCAGACGTGAACCATAATCTGTTTTTCTGATGATGATCCGTCTTGGCTCCTGAACCACTGGAGCATCATTTTTTAGCCATTTGACATTCGGGGATGGATTTCCTGCTACCTTGCAGTGGAGGATTGCTGTTTGCCCCTGGACTACAGTGATATTGTTTACTGGTTCCAAGAAGGTCAGGAAGTAACCTAAGAGGAGAAAAGGTCATAAGAAGATCAAACTTTACTTGGGTTGTGGTAAAAGCCTGCTCAAAAGTACTTTTCTAAGAGAGAACCTTGGGAAAAATTTCAGTTTTCTTTCAAGCACTCAAAAAATACTCAAAAAGAAGCAATTCGCTGTCCTAAGAGCGGTGCAGCAACACACTCCAATTTGTGTTTCATTGTTGACTTCATGTTTGGGTACAGGTAGCGGTGCAGATTAGAAGGTCAGTCATGAATTGATACCATTACACTCCAAACTGCCTATTTGGACACCTATTTTGAAGCAGTAGTGACTTTTTCTACATCTGACATGCTAAAATACTAACATTCTAACATACCTCGAATGCTGTTCTGTTCTAACAGCAAAATACACCCTTGTTCAATAAGAGAGTAATCCTTGTTGTAACCATTTTGGAATATAATTGTAATTTTACCACATAATCTTCTTACACGATTACAGATTTGTCTCAAACAGAACTACAACTGGAAAAGTTACTTTTAGATATTAATTGGACTTGTCAGTTAATCAAGAAAATCTTAAAATTAGTCTGATTTGGACAGGCTTATCTTATAATAAGTTTTAAAGATGATATGTATCACATTAAATTTAAAGAAATAATGTCTCAATTGCAGAAGTAATCTGTGATACAGAGGCGACCTTTAAGCTGATTATGGACTGCCATTTTTCACTTGAAGTAAAAAAATATGGTCAAGGAAAGGTCTGTACGGACATTGCGTAATAACATTTTGTAGTTATTTTGCAAGTGAAAACTACAAGCCCTAATTGGTGGTTGGTTGAAAGCAAAGGGCTTGTAAAGCAGGTTGTATTGGTGATCCCCGCGGATGACAAAAAATAAGAAATTGATGGAAGGGCACTGTCAAAACCTGACAGTCAAATCTTTTGTATGTTATTATTTATAAATTTAATTTGGTGTTAGGAGTCCTGCAACTGACACACATCACAAACTGAAAGCTTGACAGCATGTAATTTCACTGAAACAATAATGTTGTTACATTACCTTACAAAACAGGTAAGAAAAGTGTCTAGCTGTCATGCTCATATTTTGTTTCTGTGAATTTAGACCATCTAGACATAAAGCACCAGGAATTCAAATTACATTATATTTTTGTGGCAGCTGGACCCAAATATCAAATAATTTTGATGGATGCCCACATGTGGACATTTCCTATCAGTCAGATTATTTTGCAAGTGTTTAATTAAGAAATAGCATATTACTGTGCTGGAATCTAACAACAGTAAAGAAATGGTCTACACTGACAGTCTAATTGCTGAAATACCTTAAGAAAATTGATGCTCTGCTTTGATTTATATTTGACAGGACCATGGAAATCAGTTCCTCTGTAATGGTTAAGTATAGCACTGGAGAGGGGAGCAGGAGAAACATCAAAATATAGTAAGTGTGCAAAGCCAGATTTTACTGGAAAACTGGATTTTCCTGTGTATTACATTGTTCTCTACCACTGGCCTTTCAAAAGAAGTCCTGTTTTAATTAATAATATGAAAATACAATGTAGGCAAATGTGAATTTAGTTTACCACTAAATAGAAAATTAAATAAATCCAAGTATATAAAATCTTCACATTATATTGAAAACTTACAGGAAAATTAATTTATCCTTTTTTTGTCATAAAATAATAAATCATTGCTTATGCAATTTTATATTAGTTTGCCCTATTTTTAATTAAAAATCTTTAGCAGACTTCAAAACATTTTGACAAAACACAACAATATTTATTTTTGAAAAACTTATATAAAAGGGAGAAAAAGTAAATTAATGCTTTCAGCAATGTCATGGCACAACAGTGTCACTTGTTATGGTTTCCAGTTACATTTCATAGCCAAAAAAGCAGAAATACTATGATGACATTCTGGCAGGGAACAGAAAAACAGTAAATTATCTTCATGATATAGGAAATTGAAGCCATTGATTAAAACTTCTGTTTAAGACAACATTTTACGTACATAAGCATTTCTAGCAGCATGAAAAAAAGCATGATCAGACCTACCACAAGTTAGAAAAGGATTTTCTATGTCTATTTCACTCTTAGCTTGGTATTTAGAGACCTACTTCACCACATTTTCATTATCTGTATGTAGTTTATTCTCATCAGCACCGCTGAGGTACTGGCCTGCATCCTTCGGGGCATTACCTAGCAGACACAGAGATACCATAATCCCAATCTACTCAGTGCCTATCAGGCCACACCTGGAGTATTATGTCCAGTTCAGGTCCCCAAAATTCAAAAATACCACAGAAAGACAAGGGATGGTCCAAAAGAGGACTACCAATGTCTGCTTGTGAGGAAAGACTTTAAGTAGTTAAGCCTCTTCTCCCTGGAGAAGAGAAAGGGCAGGAGGGGCATCATCACAGTTTCCAGTACCTAGAAGGCACCCACAAAGAGAGCGGAGACATTCATCACAAGGTGCTACGTGGAGAAGAGAAAGGGCAATAAGTGAAAGTAGGCAGGAAATATTTCATTTCAATAGAATAAACACATGTTTTGCAGTGAGAACAATCATTCACTGGAAAAATGAACTGCCTAGAGATGTGGTGGTGTCCTCACCACTGGAGGTTTTCAAGGTGTGATTGGATAGAGTACTAGATCATTTCGCCTAGGCTTTCTTTGCCCAAAAGCATTGGATTGGAGGATCTTCAGAGGTGCTTCCCAGGCTGGAATGTTCTGTAGTTCTATGTGTCTATGATTCAGTAATTGTGGGGACAAGCTGAATGTGCTCACACAAAGGAGGAAAAATAGACTGTTTAAGACCTTTTTTGAGAAGCTGGGCCACTTCCAGCATGGAGCCAGCACAGAGGTACATTTGTCTGGTTCAGTGAAGCTTCTGATTCCCAAGAAATGAAAGAAGCACAGAAATGTCTAAAACATGAGGCCAATTCAAACGCTGTAAGATGACAGACAGGGACTGTGGTTTGTCTGGCTCTTTACTGCACTTTTTGCTCTTCACATGCAAGTACCTGAAAGGTCTATGTTGTTCTTGTGCCATGGGCAGGTTGTAGCTTCCTCAAACGCTTATCACTACTTCCCTTTTTCTGATTTAAAACCAACTGGGAGGAGTCCAGCTCCTTCTTTTTGGGATAGTCATGGATATTGCATTCAAACACATTTGGATGAAAACAGTAAATTTACTTATTAGGACTTATTAACTCAGGATTAAAGCCATGTTAGAACTTCCTGTTTCACTGATTAAAACAGAGCTACTGTAGGAAGTAATTAGATCCATATCTTTTAAGCCATCCAAAATATTTCATATGAATCTATGAATCTAATCATAATAATTACTAGAACAAAACTATCACCATGAAAAACAGTGCCAAAGATTTATGGATTAAATCAGACCCAGTGCAATTAGATAGACTTTCCCCGAAGTCAGGGTAACTGCCTCTATTTCCTGCAGGTCAGAATTCGGCTTCAGTTCATCATTACTCCTGCCAATTTTACAAGTATTTTCTGCAGTGTTTTATATCACCTTCTTATTACAAACCAAGTAATAAATATTTTAACCTAATGAACTTTGAAGCATTTGTGTTTTCCAGAGTTCTCCAGCCTAAGAGCAGTAGGGCAGCTCATGGCCTATCCCCTGCCTCAGTCCACTCTCAACTCCACACTCTCTATTTGCTGGTTTAATTTCCTCTTTGAGGAGTGGTGTTTATATATTCACTGATTCTGAAGTATTTGTATGTCAGAGCAGGCAGCCATTTGTTGAGCTGCTCTGTTATTTGGTGTCCACTTTAGATAACCCATAATTGCAATTCTTTCAAACAAAGTGGAAAATGTAACCAACCATGTTCTAAAGAATGTTTTCTTTATTTAATTTCTGTGGTGATAATCAGCAGTTACTTTTTTTGTAATGTACGTCACACCACAAACACAATGTAGATGCCAGTTTGAGGCAATGGTTTGGGGAAAAAAACAAATTTTCCCAGGATAAATTAGGACCTCAACAATGTGCAAAGCAATTTTTTTCCAATGTAGTTCTCCCTCCTCTCCTAGTAAATCTCAATTTGGACAGGTATGAAGGAAAATGAAATGTGAAGATGCTAGAACTTGATTTAATTTGTGTCCTGTATCTTGTGTTGAGCATCAGTCAAGTAGAATTCTTTAAAACTGGAACAGAATTATTAATCTGTTTTAATACTAACAGGATTTTAAAACAGAGAATAAATACTCTCCATATATTTTGTGCTTGTTACATATTGCCAAAATTGTAAATGTCCTATCGAAAATGTTATATTATAAAGAATTATATTTTATTTGGGAGATGGATAACAAACAGATTTTTTTTAAAAAGACAAGTATAATGTCCCAAAATTTCCTGTGTTGAGAAAATAATACTGGGTTTTATAATCTGGCTTGTTTCCAAGGGTCATTGAAATGAAGGAAAATGCTTCCTTTGACTTCAGTGGTCTTTGGCATGGTTTAAGTATTTCAAAAGGAAAATCTATCTGGTAGATATTTCTGCATTTGCTGTAGGCAACAATGCTGTAAATTAAATTTCTCTTTTATTACGGTTTCTAACATAGTTTACAACCACTACTAGTATTTATTTTGCTTGAACGGATTAAAAACTCTTCTGTCAAGAAGCTATGAGAGGACAATGCAACTTAATCTATATATTATGTTATGCTATTGTACTCTATGTACTCTATGAATAACATAGCTTAGGGAAATGACTGACATGAATTCCAGCAAAACTCTTTCATATTTTGAAAAACCTTTGTTAGGTTGCCAGTACTTCATATTTTTAAATTGAATAAATTTGATATAAATACATCAAACAGAATCCCACAGCAAATCAACATTAAGATGACAGGTCTATTATTCATGTTTTGGCAAGAATATAAAAATAAACTTTTACAGTGTGTGTCAAATCATTGTCAAGATATGCACGAGAATAGATACTAAACTAAAAACCTAAAGGGTGCAGCTATCACTAAGACCTCACATGCATATTATATTTCTTAGATTTATTTATATTATTCTGGCACTTATGTGTCCAAGTTATTGGCTCAAACCATATGTGTTGTTCTTGGCATAAACACAATACAAAATGATTGCTCCACTTCTGTTATTTTAAGATCTTAGCTGTGATTTTGAAGTTCATTCTAAAAAAATATTTTAAACCTCCTTACTTTAGATCATGTAAATTCTGGCTTAGTTTCTGTTCATTTTTTGTTGCTTTTACTCTTTTTTTCCTATGTGATTTTAAAAATAATTATACGTTCATAATTTTAAAATAACCTTCAATAAGGCAACCATGGCTTGTATTTAGTAAAAATTTGTAACTCTTTTTATCTCAGAACTTCCACATCATTTATGACTATTGAAGTCTGATGAGATGGGATGATACCATCACCATAATTTTCCAAATGCAGGAAGCAGAGCAAGGGGAGTCTAAATGATTTGCCAATTCACACAGGGACTAAGTGTCAGTATCTATGATACTACACTGAGATTCACAACTTTCTGTATTCCTGAGATAATGACACTCTGAGATAATCATCCATTTTGGCTCCTATCCAAGTTGATTCACTTTTCTTTCTGCCCTACACAAGGAACACAAACCCTGAATATCCAGTTTTTGAGAAAAAGAAAGGAAAATTTGAGTCATAAATTACTAGATATTTGAAGATACAAAAGTCTTTTCAGACCAAGTAGTAGTAATTGCATATATGTTTTATCACTTTTTAGAAAACTTATTTCTCCGTAAGACATATATCTTCATTTAAATAACTTTATCCAACAGTCACAAAAGCCCATCAACCCATCAGTTTAATACTACAGAACTCATCACAGTTTACAAGAGTCTCGGCTTGAGATACTAAGAATTTTAAATCAGCTGTTTTAAAAAAAGGGCAAATACTTTTTTTCCACATAACTGCATAAATTTAGACCATTTTAAGATTCATAGAATAAAAATTTCCAGTGTTCAAAATCCCTACAAAAATATGTATATTACAATTTGTATAAAAAAAAATGTTGGATTTTTTTTTTCCCTAAGCTATCTTGCTTCTTTTTTAAATGTCTTTCTAACTTCTTTCATTTTTGTCTTCAAATGATCTTCTTTTTTTAGATATAAATAAAAGAGCATAATCTTTCTCACCATGACTCTTCCAAATGGAAAATTTCTGTACTGGCATTTTAAGACTAATATAAACTTATATGCAATACAAAAGGTTTCTGGGACTGTATTTTAAGTAATTAAACTAATGTTATTTCCACTAGAAGCAAAGTCACATTTTCCTACAAGACATAATTTTTCACCTAGGATGCATACTTTAGCTTATGCAAAACTGAGGAAGACACCACTGTTCCAAAATCTACAATGTGATGAACACAGTACTAAGCATAAAGTGTTCACAAAATTGACAGGTAATCTATAAAGAACATAAAAGAGATGCAGAGTTTTCTAGGTTTATAAAAGAACTGAAGACTATAATAGGAGAAAGTGTATGTGAAAGTTGCTGAAATTCAAATAATGTCTTTCTAAAGGTGTGTATAACAACATTTCTGTAAATACATGAGTTTTGGGGACATGAATGACACCATAACATCTTGGCAGGTGGTAGGAGTGACTTGAAGTGACTCCTTCCAAAAGTAAATCAGAACTCCAAATACACTGAGAAACACCATCCTAATAAGGAGGGTAGATTGAAGCCTAAGACCCACGATTTCTCACACAGAGCCTTTTCCTAAATAAAAAGCAGTCTCCCCAATTTTCCACCCTCTGTTTTATTTAATCACAATATGAAGATGAGTGATTTACAGGATATTGGAGCCAGGTCAGGAAATGGATGTTGGCAGTTCTCCCAAAATACACATGAGTAGTTAAGGAAACTACACTGTTATATTCTGCCACGTAATATTTCCAGATGAAATGATACCTTTACAGCCTAATTTAATCCAATTTGCATCTCATTCTTCATCCTATTTTTTGATCTCAACATACAAAAATCCATCCAGAAACATGTAAAATAAGTTGATTTGGTTCCTATGCTCTTGAAATGTCCTTAGGAGCAAGGAATTAACAACTGCCAATCTAGGAATGAAGCTGAATTAGCCTTGAAATACTGTCACAATGTGCACATTGTCCTCTCCTCTAAAATCAGTGGGTTTTTAGGACCCAGTAAGAGTATGTTAGGAGTGTTTCTGCAAAAGAGAAAGACACCAAGTGAGGCTGACTTGAAAGTAAGACTGGGGAAAGTATCATCTTTGCAAGGACTGTACTGAGAGGAGAATTGTGCCTGAGTGTTTTGTTTTTATTCCAAACCAGACCTAAGTAAATTCTTCTACGGCAAATGCTCACTGCTCTGCTCTGGTTTTCAGTGAAGCATTGCTCAGAGGCAGTGCTTTTTTAGTCATTCAGGTGCTCTTTTAAAAGAAACAGGGGAAGATAAATTCTCCTCAAAGCCCTAGCCAAGCCATGGTCCCTTCTCATCAACTATTACTTCACTTGTAGGAAGGGACTTGCAACACTTTTTTAAATGCACATTATCAATAATACTTTGCTTAACCCAGTTATGTCTTTGGAGACAGAATAATTTTTCAGGACTTCTGGAAGATTCTAGAGAAGAGATTCTAGTCTCTTCTAGAGAGACTAATATTCTTGGTACTTCTAAAGTGACTTTTAATTTGAGTATTATTAAAGCTGGTTATCTCCATGCCTGTTTTGGGTCTATTCTAAAATTTAAAAAAAAATTAAAATGGGAGGTTACAAGCAAATTGGAATAACTAAAGATTTCCTATGGAAGGAAAAAGATTGATGTGATGGAAGGGCTGAAGAACTGTTCCTATGGTCTCAACAGTGTGCCCAAACTTTGAAGTAGAACTGTCCAATGCTTTTTGGTAACAAAACCTGATACCTTACCACCATGAAACAAAAACACATGGGCTAACATTCCAATTATTTTTGCTTGTACACAGAAATT
>VWZQ01010190.1:429217-484556 GCA_013397015.1 Myiagra hebetior | reverse complement strand
GGCATGCTTTAAACTAACAATTGATTCTATACCAGTGAATCATTTAAGAACATGGGGCTCTTTCTTTCTTCCTTTTTTTTTTTTTTCAAAGGAAATATATGATTCTTATGATGTAGAAATGTCTGAGATGTGATTAATTACTTCCTCAGACAGGTATTGCCCGTGGCTCTGCAAAAGAAGGAAATAACTGGAGGTCCTTTCTTAGCAAGAATTTAACCAAGCACTGTCCCATAAAAAAAACAAAACTCTTTTATGTCCGTAGCCTTAAAAGCTCAGACATAACAAAAGGGAAAAGTGGGACGAACTTGCCAGGCAAACAAGCCTATCAGATGCAGTTAAAGATTAAACATGGCCCTTTTCTATCAAAAGTAGTGTGTACTTCAGTGTGAATAAAACAACTGGTAGTATGCAGTGCTACGGACAGGAATGACTATTACTGAAATTTATTCCCATAATAGATGGCAAATTCTAAACTTCTAAAATACTTCAGCAGCTTCAGAAAGCAGCAAAGAGTTGAGAAATGGAGTATACCAGGTCTTCTTTCCAAATAGGAGGGACTTAGTTCCACACTGACAATCAGTGGCAAGGTGGTTACATATACGCGAACAGAAACACGTCTTTTTTTACTGACTTATGGACAAAAATTAAAGGAAGATTCTCTAAAAGACTTCCTAATATGCACAGTCAGGGTAAGAAATCTATCTAGTATTCAGGAGGACAATAAGGATTAGATAACATTGGATATTCATGAGAAGTGAGACTATATTCCAAAGTACTCTCAAAATTTATGTTCCTCTGACAGACAAGATGCAAGAACATCTGGCCAACACCACAGTGCTCCATAGACTTCAGTATGTGCTCAATAATGAAGCTGGCATGACTATCTGACACTTTTCCCTAGCGTAAGAGTTGACATTACAGCAGCTGTGCATCCATAAAAAGAAAAATTCAGTGCTACAATTGAGAAAATATGGTTCTCCAGGTAGAATACTGAAAACATCCTGCTTTAGAAAGTTGCACCAAATTGCAATTGGAAGCACAATTTGCAGTAAATATGTGCATCTTCAGATCCAAGAATAGCCCTTGTATCTATAGTTTTAAGGGGTAAAGTATCATAGAATTTATGTTAACTAATAAATAACTAGAAATTCTGACACCGCTGTCACTTTAAAAAACCAAAACATTAATTCACAGAGCTACTTAAAAGGTAAATATTCTTGTGCTGTAATAGTCTAGATTTAATTACCTCAAACTAAAGATACCAGTACTTAACATTTACCAAGAGATGCCAAGTGCGGTGCTGTACAAAATTAAATCAATTTCATGGCAACAATGTGAAATAAAATATGCTAGGAAGGTAATAATAGCCCTCTGTGTTTGGATCAAGCATCTAACCTCTCCATGTGAGAGGACTCAACATGCTTCAGAATTAGTTTTTATAGACTCCTTTAACCTTTCTATCCCTTGCTATTCCTTGGAATCAGAAGTGTTAAGTCACTAGAGATTGCCTTCCTTACAGACTTGTATTAATTGACAAATACGGGGAATATACAATAACAGGATTTTGCTAGTCCTTTCTGAAGAATGTTTATACTTAAGCAGGTGATGAAATTAAAATTCATTTTACCTTTCGGTGTTGGAATTGGTCTCTCAAGTCCATCCACATGACCTAAGGGGTCATTTGAATCTGGAATTTCCATTTCACCTACAAAGAAAAAAAGATTTTGTTGAATTGAGGTGTTGAGTTTAACCTTTCTGTTAAACAGCATTATAACAGTGAGTTCAGCAAACTCACTCAGTCCCTATTCTGCTTCCAGAGTAGCAGATGGGAAACACGGCACGCAGGAAACATGTACCAACAAGGTCAGGATTTATCCATTGCAGATTAGAAAACTCTACAATAATTACTTTGTGGATTACTTGGTGTTTGGCAAAATATACAACATTAAAAACGACATTCCATTTCTTACCAGAATAAAATTCACACATTTTTATGAAGAATGCAAACAATTCCTGGAAGCAAGGCTGGCTTAGCAAATTAAGCAGTACCTGAGCTTTATTGACAGTCTCAGTTACAAAATGGCATAAATTTGCTTTTAAATTTACATTAAGGTAATTCAGATTCTATCTCCAAAAGTCAGACTCATCATCACTACTTATCCTATTATCAGCCTCATCCCTAAAAGATATCTTTAGAAATTAAAATATAATAACTGTTATCCAAGCATTTTGGTGTGAGGAAAAAGACAGACATCTTCTGTATGCATTCCTCTTTTGTGTCTAACATATCTAGCAGCCTGAAGAAGTACTTTCAGGTTCCTTTGCATTTGCAGGCAAAACTCCAACCTTTATAAATCAGGAGCTGACCTGTTTGCTCTTCCTTTTGAAAATACTGAGTAAGGAACAGAACTGAACTTCTAACTCAAACAAAATTATGGATGTGCTTTAACTAAAGCAACTTCTAAAATTACCCCCCCTATTTTTTTTTTTAATTTTCTAATTTATATTCAATCATCTAAATTCCTTACATCCTTAATGCATCACTGAGATATGTAAATCTAAGGTCATCAAGATCTAAAGTGAAAGATCTGGGCTTTCTTGTAGATCTGTTAGGGGTGCTCACAGTATTGTTTTGGGTGAAATGAAGCTAGAGAAAAGGCTCTCCCTCTTCCTTTTGTACCCATTACACTTCCTTCAAACTAACCCTACAGTACCACTCTGACTGCAAGTCCCACTGAAGAAATACAGGTAACCTCACCCCTGTCTTACACTATATTATGAAAGAAGAAAAGAATTCAGACTCCTTTGGTTTTTGTTTATTCTTTTACCCATTATTTGAGCACAGATTTAGCCAACCTGCCTTTAACTTTACCACGTAAAACACAGAAATCAGAGACATTCTCTACAGAAGGCTGGGTCTGAAAGTATTTTGTCATAGTAATGTCCCCTTGTCACACTTCATCTCTTCCTTTATCTCCCATTGCTTGAAGATTTTTGCCTGGCAATAGTAGAAATTCCATTTGATTTGTGTGCTCATTCCCAGACAACCCAATTGGAGTGATGGTGAAGATGGTGTTGTACCCTTGGTAACACACTCTTTCAATTCGGAACAGCTAAGGCTTGGGCAGACATCCTGCATCTTCTGCCGCTCCTGGCATTGGCCAATGGAAATCATAGATGATATTCATCTGCAGACTGGAGGGAGAAATGGAGATGGGTGGCCAAGCTTTGCCATCGCCAAGCTTTGCCTTTGCAAATCCCGACACAATGTGTCTTCATACCCCTGCAGGCAGGGTTCAGATTAGCTCCTGAGTTTTAACTGTAAAGAAGATTTGTTGGTTTGTTTGATTCAGTGTGAAGTGGTGAACACACTGTTTGACAGGCATATTCTGTCAAATGTCAGCAGAGATACATCACATATTGTTCTTACCAACAACAGCAGCAGCAAGACAAGTTCACCTCTATCCCTTGCTCTTGCTTGACCTTCTCTGGGTCACACAAGAGGTTTAGAAGGGCCGCAGCATTTACTGGCCACAAGGAAGACAAATCCAAGATGAGACAGCCAGAGCAAAAAGAAGGGTAGGAAAACCAATTCGTTTTTTAATCCACAAATACTTCCCCATATCTTATTCTGCTGATCATAATCCACCAGCATTCACAGGATGGAACACGATTACAAACCTGGTCTTAAGGACTCTTAATTGCTTAACACTCAGCTCTCTGGACTCCAGGCTGCCTGAGATCTGAGTGGCTCTTTTGGTTTAATACCACATGTTCAACTTAAAAAGAGTTGTTTCTATTTCTTCAGTAATCTCATGGGTTTTACAACAGAAAAAGACATTAGAAGTTCAGATAAATGAGCACAGAAGTGTTTTCCTCTCTCATCTCTCCTTCCCAGACTCATATCTCTTATTTTTTTTAAGTTTTTCAAAACAAAGGAGGAAAGAAACAAAAGCATTTGCTGTTTTGAAAAAGTTTCAATAGTAGTTTTATGTGATTCGCTCTTGTACTTGATATGCTTCTGTCTGGAAAAAACCATTAATCTCCAGATGTGCTTTACCAGAGAGCAATTACAAACCATAGACACCACCTATCATCAAAATCTCCAGAACCAAGAAAAATTCAAATTAAAGTCCTTTGTATACTTTGCAAATTATAAATACAAATCAGATCTGTCACTTAAACTTGTTTTTATGAAAGAAAAATTTATATTTTCTGTAATCTGCAAAATTGCACTTCAACCACGTTTATGACAAATTGCAAGCTTTAATCCTGAAGTTTCTGTACCACAACTTAAAACACCAAAAAGCTATTATTGATTTGAAAAATTAAGTTTTTAACACTATAAAGGCAACTAGCAAGTCACTATAACAAAATAAAACCTTTTTCTCTTGCACTAAACAGAATTTAAAAATTCTGAATTCAAGGACTTAAAGTAAAGAACTGTGTATTCCTGTTGAATATTATTTTCAGTGCTTTCTGATTTTGCAATAAAAACATAGTATGTTTTTCCTGCTTGGAGAGAAACCATGGTCTTTACTTCAACAAATAATAATTCTTGTAATTTTTTTTCCAATTTTCCTCACTATAGTACAGATGCACACTGAGCACATTCCATCACCAACTCTCTGCAGTCTTATTCTTGTTTGAAGACCCCTAAAGAACTGTGCTCCTGTCTACTCCTGATTTTTAACTCCCTTTTCTCACTTCATTTAATCAATATTTCTGTAAGGGTATTCTATTTTGCTTTTCTTCTTCCTACTTTCAGTATGTTTTCCTAGATATTCATGTGTCATTCCATTCCCTGAAGGAGAAAAAAATCCAAGACGTAATTTAAGGTGCCCAACTTTCACTGTCAGTTTTCATCAGTAAAAAACTAGTACTAGGAAAAACATAATTGTTCATTAAACTGGTTTTAGATTTCACAAAGACATCAGATAGTCACATCTTTTTTTATACCTATAACAAATGCAGCATTGTCATACAACGCAAAGAAAAGAGGTAGACCTGCAAAACAAAACTGGAACAACAGCAGCAATCTGCTATACAGTTGTTATTAAAAACTGGTAAGAAAAGAAATGGTTGATAACTGAACCTTAGGTGTGATCTTAACAACTCACTCTGGCAGTAAATACACTCTCATACATGGAGAACATTGAACACTGTGTGCTGCTGAGGCTCTCTCCCTTCAAAAATGGTACAGAAGAATTGGAAGAGTTTCAGAGAAGTACAGTGAGAATATTTACCTATGAATCAGGTTTTAACATGTACTGCTGCTAGGGTTTGCCACTCTGAGAAGCAGATGGCTGAGTCCAGTGACAGTAAAGCTCTATGGAGTTATGAGCTCTACAGAGTGGATGGACCAATGTCTTGGTAAAAATGGCAGTGTTAGAAGAAATAGCAGCCATCAATTTCAAAAGAAAGATAAAACAAGGTAAAGTTTTCTCAGAGGAGGTGTGGTTAGACTGAGTGCAGACTTCACATGGGCTACAGCTGAGACTGGGTTCAATGAGACCTAATTACCTCACAGAAATCCTATGTGGGCATGGAAGTCCCCACGTTAAAAATGGCTGGAGGCTGGGTAAATACCCAGCACAGAACAGTACTACGTACCTGGATCTCTAACACTTTTACTTCAGCATTTCCCTTTTTGGTGCCATCAGAGCCAAGACACAGCATTGCACAGAAGTCTCATCTGCTCCTGTGGAGTTATTCTCACTCTTTTCACTTGCATGTTTTCTCCACAGACATTTAGTGTATCACAGTTTATTTCTGAAGACCCACTTCTTCAATTTACATTTGCAGTGGGAGTGTGAGGTAGAAGAGATCATGAGTGTCCTGTCCTCCTTGAACATTGCATGACCAGACAAAACTTCAACAGAACCAGATCTCAGCCTGAATGCCAATGGCCAGTATGGGACAATCCATGTGTCAGATGTTCCACATGTCAGATACTAAGGAATACCTTATTAATCCCCTTTTCAGGGAAAACACAGGCAAGCAAAATGCAGACTCTGTAAATAGTAACTATTTTAAACTGCTCACCCACACAAAAATGATTTTAAACTTTTCAAGGCAGTAAAGCAAGCCATTTCACCTTACAGAAAATCCCACTTGGAAAGAAAACCTGTATTTAAAATAAGTATAATAATCCATATTTTTGATGTAAAAAATGCATTCTGTTCCTTTGACTTACTATAGCGAACTGCAGCAAAGAGACAGATGATACAGAAAACTCTTTTCCTGCTTGTATATGAGCAACTATCGCTTAATTTTAGATTTCCTTTCTCCTGAAAATACGAGGGAGACTTTCTTCCTGACAAGATCCAACACAGGTAGCCCCACCACTCTATTTTATGCGTCAAAGACCAACAGAATACAGAAGGAAATATCCAGTGTTTTTGAGACAGGAAGGCACTTTTACACTTTTGAAATCTAAGTTGCCCAGCTGATCACAGTATCAACTCACAGGGCATACACCACTCATCCTGAAAGAGCTGAACTTTTTCCTCTGAAATGGCTATGACTTCACAGATCATTCATTACTTGAGAGGTAATTGCAATAAACAGATTCCAAAATGCTCATGGCCATAAGTAGACATCAAAACAATGCATTAATCTTCATCAAAAAGCCAGTCACAAGGAGGGGGTTGCCATAATTGATACCAGGGACAAACCAAGGCCTCAGCCTCACACAGAAAGAGAAAAACAGGACTCAGGTATTTTCAACCAGAGTGGGCCTGATTGAGTTAGAGCAGTTAAGGGCTGACTGATGCAATATCATGCAATGTTAGTAACTGTCTTTCATTATTTGCAGAGCACAGATGAGATCTTAAAAGATGAGAAATTGCACAAACATTTCCTATTATTTATTAAAAAGCGTAAAAAAGGAGTGCCAGAGAATTATAGAGCTATCAACTTAACTTCAATTCCTGGAAAAACAATGGAACAAAGAAGTTATTTTTAAGCATTTACGATAAAGTGGAGAGATGAGTAATAACTAAAATAGGAGCCAGCATTTACTTGGCTTTCACTGATTAGAATCGGACATAAGTCAACAATCTCAAGGTACTGCAAACAAGGCAGATTTCACACGGAACACATAAACAGCAGTAATCTTCCCCGTCTACTCAAAGCTAGTAAGGCCCTAGACTACTTTCTCTAATTTTCTGTATTCCATTTCAAGATGGATGAGGGTAAAACTAAAATACAATGACTAGCACCATGAAGATAGTCTACAAAATGTAACTAAGAAAATCAAAAACATAATGATTACTGTGTCTGCTTGGTCTGAAGAAGATTAACTATGGACTGAGAACCAGTATTCTTCAAACACAGAGTTCTCAGTGGACGAAATTTTCCAGTGTGGCAGATTTGGCAACCATCTAATTCATATGATAATGCACAGGTAATAGATGCTTCTTCTCCCAGGTGAAACAGATCTTCTTAAGATCTTTCCCAGTCTTGTGATTCTATGAGGAAAACAACCATCCTTCTACCATTGTATTTTAAATCCCGAAGCTTACAAATAAATCCTTCAACACTAAAAATTGCACAGGTCTATAATTAGGGAAACTGCAGATTTTTGTTCCGATGTTTCTTCCACTCATCAATAACCCTGTTTCTGTAGCTGAAACCATTTTCAGATTTAAGTATCAATATGCAACCTTTGCTTCCTGCGGCTGTAACCTTTTACTCGCGTTCTAACTTTCTTCTAATAACATAAAACTCCCCAACTCTCTCTCTTCAGCCTAATACCCTCTAATATTCTGTTCTTTTCTTCATAAAACTTTGTTGACCTTCTGTCAATTACTAGCCTCTGGAGCTCCCAAACAAAGGGCCCACTGTACCCTTTGATTCAGCTGCCAATCTGATTACTTTGGCTGGGGGAGGCAGGCTGCTTGGGTTGCTGAATCGGGGCCTTTCATTGAAATTTCTCTTTTCCAACATCTGCAGCCCCTGGCAACCAATTGCAGAGTGGGCTTGGCAGACCTGTAAAGGGTGGTGAATAGGCTACAAAAGATGCAGTTTGTAGCATAAAATCAGTGCACCCCTTTCATAGTGATGGCGGATTAGAACCTACACAGCACACGTTCCTTAACTGCTGCAAGCTTCACATAAAAATAGCTGAAGGTGGGGGAAATAACCCTCACTTTCTGTAACCATTGCTCTACTGAGACAACAGTGAAGTCTGCAAAACAGTTACTTATAGCTGGTTATCAGCTCACAAAGCATACTCTTCATAGGTCAGCATGTTAACTAATTAAATTTATTCTTTGGCCATTCAAAATTCTTCAAAATTACTTTCAGGAAAATTCATAGCAATAAAAAGTTCTCACCACAAGGCCATTAGAAAGGGAGTAAGCTCTTTCAAGCATGCTCTGTTATAACATCAAAATAACATTAAAAAACTGCATTTAAAGTAAAAGCAACACCAGCCTAGAAGTCACAGAACCTTCAGAAAGCTGATAGAAAACACATAGACAAGAAACCTTTAAAAAACCCAGGGTTGAGTTATACAGAATACATTCCCACAATTCATAAGCATTCCTTGTTAAAGCAAACATCTTGTTTCATTAGCATGGATTTTCCACTCTACAGCATTTTTTTTCTATTTTACCTAATAGCTATATTGAAATGTTTTCATTTCAGTAAGTATGAGGAAAAACATTCTGTTGCATAATGTGGGAACTACACTGCAGGACAAGGGCAGATACAAGGTTTATGACCTGTACCAATAAAAAGAGTATCATTATTTGGATGGAAAATATACCATTAATTTTAAATAAAATTTTAAAAATGCATGAATGTTAAATCACCTTCATTCTGCACAGCAAAGATTCATTTCTCAAACACAGGTTAAGAGAGAAACAAAATTTTGTATTTTGTCAGTTAAATGCATAAAGAACTAATCTGCATAGTGCATTAATCTCTGTTACTGTGAATATTTGTTCACAGATTGATCCAGGATAGCCTAGCAGCCTGGTACTGAATACTTGTTCAATACAAGTGCATGATGAAAAAAACACTATAAATTTCACAATATTCCTGCAGGAACTTATTCATTTAATTAAATAATCCTTACTAACCTACCATCAAACCACTCTAACACAGAGTGAGAAAGATCAGCTGGTCATCAGCACAAAACTACAGAGAAGGAATGATTCTTCGTTTTCACATAGAGCTGCGATGAGCCCTCAAAACAGAAAAAAATACACTGGAGACACAGTTTATCTTCTTAGTCATCAGTCAGGCGCCCTAGCAAGTAGTGTGAAGTCAGTGTGAGAAGAACGAAATCAGATAAGTCATTATTAACAGGGATTCAAACACAGACTTCAATGAATACCTTGATTTATTTCAACGCCTCATACTGTTAAAGTGTATTTTACATTAACCACACAGCTGCATTTTCAATTGCACTGTCAATCTTTATCCTCTCATTGCACAACTCTCATCATAAAGCTTAGCTATTAAATAACTTAGATTCTTCCTCCTGCAGCTCCTATTTGCCGCTTAAAATGAGAGCTCAGAAATGCTAGTGAGAAAAACCAGTGATAAAGATTTGTTCAGATTTCAGGCACAGAAGAAGCCTTATTAACAGCTGTCAAAACATTACAGTGAAATGAGCAGGACCCATGGAAAAGAAGATACTCATTTTAAGTCAACATTGCCAGAGTGCAAGAAAATTTTGAAGGTGTTAAGTTTTGGATTACAAATTATTCTATTAATTCACAGCCAGAACACTCTGATATAGTTACAATAAAGTCCAGGTCCTCTTAAAATGCAAAGTGAAGAACATTTAACAGAACACAGCCTACATTCTGAAGGAATATTCAAATCCTATTTTCAATTCTTAAGGCTTCCTGCAAAGTCCTGGCCAAGTCACCTTAGGCCAGATTAGAAAATAATTTGATGCCAAAAGATGCAGACAGATGTCTACCGGGATTTTCAAAAGCATGTGGGCACCTGAATCTCATGTCTGCTGTAAATATCCCATAATCTTTTGTACCTCAGATGCCCAGAGGCTGAGAGGGGAAAAGGTTAGCTCCCTGATGTGGTTCCTAGTGCAGCTGCATGTGTGTTTGAGTCAGCACAAAGAAGGGAGCAGCATGGAAGCAAGGAGATAAGACAGGGAAAAAGTGGAAGAGAGTTTTTGGATGACTGTGGTGATTTATATCACTACAACTGATCACAGAATTTCAGACAAATCTGTGACCGAGAAACTCCAAGAAAAGCAAAACATAAAGCACTATTTGGAAACAAAACAAAATAATAAAAACTCTTCTGAATGTTTAATAAGTAAGAATCAACTCCATGGTATTTACAGTGAAAAATACCTGAGTTTTTTTAGGCCACAAAAGCATTTCAATGTAATTTCTAATTTAGCAGAAATATAACTAAGTCTACTAGCTATTACAAACAGCTTTTCTGTACAACTGTATGCTAAGCAGTCAGAGACAGTATACCAAGGAGCATATAAAGCTTTGAATTGTAGAAAAAAACCCTCACAAGTAATTATGGATTTCATAATGAGTGGTATTTGTTGGTAACATATTATGTTTTGGAAAAAAAAAAAAAGTAAAGCAATTGTGGGTACATTCCAAAGCTCTTCACCACCTCAGTTGTAAAATCACAGTTTAAACACAACCAGTAGAGGCTATGAACACACCTGCAGTAGCTCAAAGAACACCAAGCAACATGATAATTATCCATGGCATTATTACATGATTGATTATTTTACTGCTTCTGGCTGTGAAAACAAAATAATCTCAACCAAAAGGTTGAAAATAATCATGATTTATGAGTATAACACTCCATCAACTGGGATAAACAATGATTTTCACAGTGCTCTTTTTTTCTGGGAAAAAAAAAAAAAGGAGTACAACCCAAAAATGCCAGTCCTGTTTGCAGCCTTAGGCTGAAATGTTCAGCACTTCAGTTCAGGAAAACACCCCATGTCAGAAAAATACTTGAAATTGGGTCTAAGAACCCTCTTTAATGCTTTCTGACCCTGACCAAAAGCATACAGTGGAAACCAAAGAATAATTAATTCTCAAGCACTAGGAGCTGACACTAATTTGAGAAACCTGGGCACTTGAACAGGATATCTGGGTTATCAGTACTTTAAGAAACCAAGGCTGGCAAGGGAGCGAATGATAGGGCATTATTCATCCTTCAATAAAATAATTAAATAGATGCTCATGCTCTTTTCTACCACCAAGTATCACAAAGAGATGTTCATGCTCTTTCTTATCACAAAGTATCACTTGTTTTTTAAAGACCCAAGGAGATAGAATACTATACTGGCTATCTGAAGCTTTACCTAAGCACTTGGGATTTGTCTCCTCTAAGTCAGAGTAGACTGGAATCTTACAAAAATACTGAAATTGCTAAAATTAACATCAAATACTATGCTCAAAGAGAAGTAGCTGATCACAAGTAAAGTTTACTTCTTACTATTGATTTTGATCATGACCAGTAACAAAAATAAGTTAAATATACCAGATTCAGGTGTTAGAGAGGACAAACTTCTCTTTATCACAAAGTATTTTGGTTTTTAGATCAGGAGTTTAAAAATCATAATTTTCCACTGGAAGTCGTCTTTATAATGAGTCATTAGCTACTATAGGTCTGTATACACAGAAAATATTAATTTCTCTCTCTCTATGAGCAGTACAGCTCTGAGGGCCATGGAGCAAGTGTAGAGAGAGAAAGCTGATGTGCAGTTGGTGCAGCCAGGCAGGTCACAAGCGATCGCCCCCAGCACTTTTGACCAGATCAAATATTGTTGTGGCTAAACATTACTCTGTGTGCACATGTGCATGAGCATGTGTGAACATTTGCCTCTGTGACTAGAAAAGGGAGGAAGAAGATAAGAAAATGTGCCAGGATGTAAAGGAAACTAATATCTGATCCTTATTTTAGCCATTGAAAAATGCAAACCAGTTATTCTAACCAGAAATTTTAAAGATTCATTTGTTTTAGTAGGCTTTTCTACATTTCCCAGTATGAGGTTATTTATTTAAATAACACTAATAGTAAAATTTAAGTATTATTTGTATCTCTTTATTTGAGGGTAGATATCTAAACCCCAAATTATTTCTGCTGAAAAATTTTGTCCAGTCTACATAGGAAATTTCTTCTTACTGCAGAATCTGTTTGACTTCTTGGATTACAACTGAATGCATCAAGTGAAGTCATAATGGTCATAATGCTCTGAAAGAGACTCCCATCTCTTTCTGCTGTTGTTTAAACTACCTTTTCTTCAACAGAGAGGGGATAAAAAGCTCAGATGCTTACGTGGATTTTTATATGGTTCCTTTTGGTTATTTAATTAGCAGAGCTAAACAACAGTTTTCTTGACAAAAAGAGATGGTATATTATTTGCTTATGTTCTTCTCAAGAAAAATGATGCAACAAGGGTAGAGCCCTGAGGTGAAAAAAAGTGTGTGCGGAATGCTTCCAGATGTGGATACACTGTTTTCAGTGAGTGAACAGTGAAAGAACTAAATGAAAACTTGGTCAGAGTGCCATTGACAATAGCCGACACGGTCATAAGGATGCACAGGAGCCCTTTTTTGCTGTGCCTGCCTGAAAGCAAAGCAAGGAACAGCTTCCTTAACCCTGCAGTGCAGAGAGCCCAGGCATGCCCCCATTAGCAAGTAAGCTCAAAGCGCTTGAGCAGTTTACACCCAGCTCACCTATTTCCCTATACCAGGAAGGAATTTCCTGAGCTCCCACAATCATTTCTCATTACCCAGTTTAATAACTCTAACTGGTCACAAGATCAGCCTTAACCATTGTATTAATACTTTATTTCAGCTGTAACATTCAAGGCTGCCTTGCTGCCATTTTAATGTTCTGAAAGGAACACTTGTGTACAAGTGCCTGTGCACTTTCCAAGTTGTACCTTCTCCATTGAAGAGCTCTGAATCTTACATGTATAAACTCCTATTTTGCAAACTACAAACTCTGTCACCTTTTTGGTGCTCTGACAGCAGGACTGGCAGTTTTTTGTTCATCACATAGTCAGTCTTCCTTCTATGTCATCAAAAATACTGTGGCTGTAAAACACCTGTTTTCATGACATGCAAGTGAGAAACAATTTTACATTTCAAGGTTAACTTGTGGCCCAGTGCCATGACCTCGAATTCATGCTTACGTATTGAACAAAACTTGTCCAAAAGTCACATACAACCACAGCTGAGGTTTCATTAGATGTGTTTTCAGAAAAGGACTCACTTGAAGTGATACCCTCTTATTTTGAGCAAATGCAACAAAAAGCTCACGTCTGATCGTGCAGACATGATCATAGATGAGAGTGGAATGAGCTGTGAGGAAGCTGCAGCAGTTACCACTGGAAAATTGGTTGGGTGCCCCCCTGAAGTGCAAAGAACACAGAAGACAACAGCAACTGTATGCGAATGCCAATATGCTGGTCTTCATTCCTAACCCTTCTGAGCCATAATGCTAACTCTAGTAAGAAGGAAAGGCTGCTAAAAGCAGAATACATCTATTTGCAAAACAATTAAAACAGACATTATAAGAGAATAACATTAAGAAATTACATGATTCTAGGTACTTGTAGGAATCTGAGACTTGTTGATAATGAAGCTTCAGTGAAAGTGTCCCATTTTGTGTGATGTACATGGAAGTAACATTCGCACAGCTGGCACTTACTGTGCAATGTAAAGACAGAAAACTGCTAAGCTTAACAGGCAACTTCTTAATGGCAAATGCTCTTCTTTATTCTCAATGCTGGATATTTTGCCAAATACTAAGTGGGTTTCCTCTGGTTTTAAAAAAAAGTAGAATCAAATATTTCCATCCTTCCTAGCACATGTAGTGAAAACCACTTTCTCTGTGCTATGTGAATTTCCCAGGTCTGGCTGGTACAGAGCCCATCAGATAATTACCAGCTTGTTCTGCACTCCTGCACAGGCTGTGATCTGTGGTATTTGGCACAGCAGCAGATTCAGAGAGGGAACTGCCACAGATGGAGAGGACAGCAGTTTGAGCTCACCATGGACAACTGAGGGGCTCAGTCAAGACTGGAAGGAGCCAAGCTGTAGGAGCAGGAGTGGCATGCTCAGTCAAGCAGTATGGAAGAGAGCACCTCACAACGGTACAAGACAGCTGGCTGGCAAGATGACTTGAAAGCAGAGTGCATTTCTTCTCATTCATCTGACTATTTTGCTGCCCACACAAGTCAAAATTAATACAAGGTGAACAGTTGTTTCCTATCAAAAATGTGACTGCCTGATATGAAATACACTCAGTCACCTGAGTTTAACCTGGTAAAGCGTCAGAGCGATAGAAATAATTATCTAATGGTTGCCTGGGGGCTCAACTTCATTTATGGCAAATAACCTTTACATGACAAAAGATTACCACAAAAATTAGCAACCACTAGCTATCTTTGCTAGCAGACATAGAGATGCCATCATTAAAGTGGTCAGAGTGATCTGTCATGTTGCCTAAGACAAGGAAAGTTTATTACATGTGCATCAGTTTAAAGAAAACAGAGCTTTTTGTTCTCTATTATTATCAGGAATTAATTTCTCAGCGCTTACCTTTTAAAAATGCTTGTTATTTACAGCTTTTATTTTTTTTGTGAACATCCAGTTTCTCTTCCTCGCACTGGGATTTGTGAGAATCTACATCTTCCTGTAACAAAATTCAACTACAGCCAAAATTTTAAATCTTGGTGGAGTACCTGCATTAGAGGTAGCAATTACTGTGTTAATTAATTGTATGGAAGGTTATTTTCCTGTTGTCATGCTTTGGGAAAACATTTAGGAAATTTTGCTCAAAGCAGGAACTGAGATGCTAACCACAACCTAACCATTGGCTGTCTGCTGTGGCGCTGAATAAAAGCATCTTTGAAATGTCTGGAGTGGTTACTTGTATGTGCTGCACTTTCTGTTGGTAGATATGAAAGTGAGAATGCACTGCAAAAAAGCTTGTGCAGATCCCCTCCTATGTCCACTACTTACTGCCTTTTCGACTTTCTACAAAGCAGCCAACTTGAAAGAGACTGGGTGATTTACAGTCCAGCTCTATGAATGTAGATAAGATCTGGTCAAAGATCTAAAACAAAACAAAGAACTCTGTCTTACTCTTGGAATGGATTCTCAAATATTTAAAACTACGTTGACCCAGAAAACCAAATGATTGATATATTACCCTTGACCTTGTCATTCTAGGCTAGTCTGTTTTGCTCTGCTCTGTCTCTGTATTCTGCTTTGTATATATTAATCTGAAATATCTAACCTCTCTCATTTGATAAAGTAAGCACTGTAGAGATAATTCGTTATTAAGTGCTCTGCTCAGTTACTTGGCTGTCCATAGGTATCTCCTGATTATGCAATACAGCAGAGACATCATTTTTGTGTCACTATTCAGAAGAAAATATAATTTAAAAAGCATATTAAGATTCCTTGCAGGATAATGAAAGCAATACCTAAAACATATTCTAAGAGTATTTATTTTTATTTTATATATTTATTCGATGAAGTTATATATTATTTGTATTTTCTCCTACTTGGGAAAAATCAACAGTGAATTAATTTATTCATCAAAAAAAGAAAATTCTCTATATTTTTATAAACATAAGTATGTCCAGTAATAGTAAATACTAGTCAAACTGAAGGAAATCTTATTTATAACACAAGGTAAATGAACTCCATTTTCTCCTTATATTTGCCTCTCTAACATAGTGGTAATCTTGAACACGTAAATTTAATATGTCAACCTAAACATAATAAATGAACAGAAAAAAATTATTATGCATATAGAAGAAACAAAATAAACTGCATTACATATATATATTTCTTCCTCCTGTTTCTGTCCTCTTCTTCATGAAAAGAAGTACACAACAAAACTCCAGCCCTCCCTGAGACACACGTGAGAGAAGCTAAATTTCACACCTCGTGCAGAAATTGGAAGAGGAGTCAGAATTGAGTATCTGGCACTGCAATTCTTGCATGCTTACAACTGCTAATAGGAGTTTGAGAAAAGAACAATAACAGATGAAGTCCTTAATTGCCATGAAGCACTTTTCTTGGTTTCCTGGAAAAGATCTACAAACTGCAAAAGTAAGATTAAATTACAGTGATGAAGAAGGACATTCACATACTGCAAAATTCAGCTTTGAAGAACACATATTCTGGCCACAGCGCTGCCACTCAACTTTTAGTAGTCACAGAAGGACTGAATTCATTTACCATAATCCACTTTCCCATCCACCAATTAACATGAGACAAAGGCTACCACAAACTTTCAAGCACTTGGTTTGGCAGGAGTTTGTGAAATTACTTCATGTACAAAAGAGGTAGCATATATACAGTATTATGTTACTGTAACAAGGCTTTTAAGCAGATTTTAAGTGACCTTATTGGCCCAAGTCATAAAACGGTAATTCTTACTGGACTTAAAATTCATGGAGAAATTTGACATGAGCAAGAGCCCCTTGCTGCTTTAGTTAGTATAAAAGGCTATGGCACATTCTGATTTATTGCATTCTAATTCCTATCCTTTTAATTTATTTTTTGAAAGAGATTTGTAACAATGTTATTCATAGAACTCCAGTTCAATAGCAACAAGCAAACTGATAACCAAACAGTTTCATATGCACTTCGCTTTCCAAATAATGAACACACCTCACAACTCCAACCTTAAAGTGCTAGCATATCAGCTACAACCATTATATCAGTCTGGTCCTTATAAGATCCAGTTATGTCAGCTCCCTGCAAGTGTGTCTAGTGAGGTATATTCAGCAAAATCATTTATTACAGAATTCAAGTACCATTAAAGTACCGTAGCTTTCCCACATTCCAGTGACTAAGCATGCAAAAGTAGATGTTGAGGTGCAGTAATGCTTAACAGAGAATAATAAAGTAAGGTGAAGCCTTTGTGTTCCAAAATCGGGAGAAACAAACAACACTGAAGAACCAGATGGACCATTAATACATTACTCCATGAGTGATGTCACCAACAAAATGTTGTGGCTTTTGACATCAGTGAAATATGTCCAAGAAAATAAAGGAGTGTTTAGCTACAAAGCTCACATGGCCAACTGCCCAGGTGAAGTGTCTCTACACCAATGCACACAGCACGAGCAACAAACAGGATGAGTTAGAAGCCGCTGTGGTGCTCAAAGCTGTCACCTATTTGCAATCACTGCTACTTGGTGGGACGAATGCCATGTGTGGCTCTTGAGTGCAGCTATCCGTGGCTCACAGGCTGTTCATCAGGGACAGGAGAGGAAGGAGGGCTGGAGGGCTTGCTCTCAACATCAGGAGGTGGATTGAGTGTGAAGAGCCATCTCAGAGGAACAGCCATGAGCAGGCTGAAAGCCTGAAGGTAAGAATCAGAGTCTAAGGCAAAAAAAAGGAACCCTGTTGATAGTGTCCACTACAGGCTGCCTGATCCAGGGCAGCTTGTGGATGAAGCTGAATTGCTCAGGCTACAGGAAGCATCATGCTCAAAGACTCTTGTCCTGCCAGGGAGCTTCAGCCACCCTGACATTTGCTGGGAAAGTAGCACAGCAAGCTTTAGGCTTGCTCCTGGATTCAGGAGGCTTCTGGATAATTTCTGGAGCCAGGTATTAGAAAACCCTACCAGAGGCGGTGAGACACTGGACCTGCTAGTCACCAGCATGAGCAAGCTAAATGGGGACATCAAGATTGAAGGCAGCCTGGGCTGTGGCAATCATGCACTGGTGGAGTGTGCAGACCTGAGAGATATGGCAAAGATCAGACAAAGAATAAAGAATTTTTAGAAAGCAAGCTTCCAGTTTTTGAAGGAAATAGTGAGTAGGACACCCGGGAGACTGCCCTCAGGAACAACAGAGCAGAAGAGAGCTGGAAGATCTCTACAATATTTTCCATAGACCACAAGACTTCTCAATTTCCTGGTGTAGGAAATCAAGCAAGGAAGGCAATAGAATAACATGGCTGAGTAGGGGAGCAACTGCTGGTCAAACTAAAGGGCGAGAAGTAAGTGCATAGGCAGTGGAAGCATGAGGAGGTGTCTGGGGAAGAGTACAGGGATGCAGTACAGTTGCATAAGGATGGAGTCAGGGTGACCAAGGCAAAGCTGGAGCTGAACTTGGTGATGGATGCAACGAATAACAAGAAGAGTTTCTACAGGTGTGTGAGCCAGAAAAGGAAGGTTGGAGAAAGCATATTCCCCCTGCCCCTTCCCAAACCTCATAAGCAAGGCTGACAAACTGGTAACAACGGAGGAATAGAAGGCTGAGGTACTCAACCAATTCTTTGCCTCAGTTTTCACTGGAAACCTTTTTTCCCACAACTCTTGAGTCCACAGAACACAATACAATTATTGGGGGACCAAAAGTCCCTCCCACTGTAAGAGAAGATAAGGTGTGTGACCACCTGTCACCAACCTGCTTTAATTCTGTACCTTCTCTCAGTAACATAGCACAGCACCTTGGTAGTTTACAATTGCTTGTGTGGCCATTTTCAGATTACCATCAGTAAAGGAGGCTGTAGCAGGTGGGAGTCGGCCTGTTCTCCCAAGAAGGAACAACAGAACAAGACAACATAGCCTCAAGCTGCACCTGGGGAGGTTCAGGTTGAACATCAGAACGAAATTCTTCACTTTCTGGGGATTGTCAAGCCATTGGAATGGGTTGCTCAGGAAGGCGGTGGTGTCAATATCCCTGGAGGCATTCAAGAAATGGCTGGACATAGCACTCAGTGCCATGGTCTGCTTGACAAAGTGGTGTTCGGTCACAGATTAGACTTGATGATTTTGAAGGTCTTTTCCAAGAGCCATAAATTGTGGACCATTCTCTGTGTATTTACAAAATTACCAAGAAGTAAGGATACGTTTCACCTTGGTAGGTTCATGGTCAGTCAGCCCTCTCTCCCTTTCCATCCATCTTTCCCAATTTTCCTCCCCCTCTTTCTCCGTTTTTCCTCTCCCCCACAGAAAGCTCTTGATTTTCCTCAAATTTTCACTTCACCAATTTAAGCCAAAAGGCTTGCATTAACTATAATGAAAAATATTTAAATTTACTGACGTAGAAAGTTTTGTTCTCATTAAAGTTGACCAAATTCTAAGGTGTGGTCAAGACATTTTCCACTGTGGTTCCCTGGGATAATAGGTGTGTATGTGACTATTTTAGGGCAGAGAGGACAACTGACCTGCTTCCATTTATCTCTTTAGATTTGGGATCTTAAAGACTCGTATTCAAAGGTCTTACATGCCTTAATTTTCAAGCATAAGAAACAACAATCCTTTTAGGTTTTGATTTAATTACATGCATACTTCTGATTCAACTAGTTTTTTAGAGTTAAATTAATTTCTGTTTTTAACATGTCAAGAAATTAATTTCAAATAATATTTTTTCTCTCCTATTTTATCCAGGGAAAAGATGCTTATGACCAGACTTCTCTAAAATGTTGACTTGTTACTCATCACGCAGTAGAGCATTGAGCTCTGTTTACACCACCGCAAAGCTTAAGGCATTTTGTGGAATTTTTTCTTCCAGATGTTGTCCTATCAAAATTTTTACACAGCAGAAGAAACATAACAGTCAAGTCCTGCCTTTTGGCAAAATGACAAAATAGACATACATTAAATGTCAGCTTTCTAGAGTTTACATCACTCACACCCTTCAGTCTACAAGGACCTACAAATTACAGCTGTCGAAGTTTTTGCATAACCTAAACTTTCAGCTCTAGAGAACCCTTACTTGTCTACATTTATTTATATTCTTGGTAATGGAGTGGTTCATTATTTATACTAGCTGTTTAAACAGTAACTGGGTTGTTTTAGGAATTGTGCATTTGTGCAGAGATGGGCTGTGCAGTTTATGTGTCTGAAGAAAATCATCGACAAAGTAAGTAGAAATAAAATTGTGCAATCATAAGAGTAAAATATTTTTCCATAAAATCTTGTGCAATAGTTTTTGCAAGCAAAGAACGTAGATTAGCTTACTTCTCGCATCTACTAGTCGTGTTTTTTGACTGCTACGATTTAACATTGTTAAATCTATAAACAGACACTGCTACATTTTCAAGCCTCCTTTCAGTTTTAGAAATGTGTAACTTTGCTCATGTATAAACAGTTCTGGAGACGTGTTATGGAAGAGTTATTACCTACACACTAAACAATCTCCTAACTGAACTTAAAACTGAGACTGGTGCTCTGCAGACCTTCAAAAATAGAAATGGGTGAACCTTTTCAAATAGGGAGCCTTTTGATCTTGCTGATTCAAGAGTCCTCAGAAGTAGAAACTCTTGCAACTCTTATCTCCAGCATTTTGAATGCATGTTTCCTTTCAAAACTGACAGCACCAAGAGAATTGATCATTATTTGTAGGCAATTGGAAACCTAAACAATGTATGAATGAAAGATAGTCTGTATTACATTGCAGAGAGCATCAACATAGGTAAGAATGACCTCCATGTGCATAAATATGCACACAGCAAATATTAATTCAGAGGATTTTTGCTGCAGTCCCACTCCTCCAGCATCTTTTAAGCATGCACCTTTTAAAAGATATTCAAAAACGTAGAAATTTCAGTAACTTTCTGAAAACTAGCTCAAAAATATTAATAAAACAGCATTCTGGATTCCACATTTCACACCTCACAAAGCACATAACAGAAGTTAAGGGTTTCGTGATAAAACACTGGTAGTGACCATGTACCCCGCACAAAGGTGAGTGTTTATGACCTTGGTGAGATGGGATTTCCATTTCCTTTAATGAGCCAAGACATCAGACTCGCACTCTTAACTCACACAAACACAGAACCTGCCCCTGGGACAATACATCTGTTTCTGCGGAAGCATAGGAAAGTAAGTGTGGAGAAGGAGGGAGGAGGGGGAGATGGGGATGGGGACGGGGACCCACGTAACCATATCAAGACAGTGATGGCATCTGTGGTTTAGCTGATCTTGAGGCCAGAAAGAAGAGGAAGAAAAGTACAGCTGTGAAGCTTTGCATTGGGAGTTGATGGTGGCACCACTGTTCCCTAGCTCTGGGTAGCACTGCATGCATTTTTGTTCCAGAGGTTGACACCATCAATAGCTCTGATCACTGCAAAAGTCTTTTCCAGTTTGCTGTCCCTGGAACAATGGCTCTTAAAGCCACAAAACATAGTGTATTTTTCAGAGCTGTTTGGATTTTGAGTTTGGTGGGATGGCAAACACATGTTACCTCAGCTTCCCTATAATTAAATGCCATAACATTTAATACTGGCAAAGATAGTAAAAACAGGTACCAACTATACCTGAAATCATCTGTGATATTTAAAGGTATCTTGTTTACTCTTGTCACTTGCTTCTTCATTAAGACAACAGACACATATCTGACCTATAACACGTGTGGGCAAAATTAAAACTCTGCCTTTCCACACTGAGAGGCAGGATGCAGTGTTTAGCTGAAGGATCCCAAAGCAGGCAAATATGATGGATGCTGAGTGAGGAAGGGCATATATGCCACCTGTATGGTCCACATCTGGCTGATCACCCATACTCCTTGTCCAGCAGCATGTACTGCAACTTCATTTTGGCTAACCAAACAGAGCAAAGGGGAGGAATTCTATATGGAGGTAAATTAAAAGACAGACAGGATGGAGGGACTGCAGGACTCTAGAAGAAAAGGTGAGATGTGGTGGTACATGGGTAGAGGGAAAAGAAGTCCCATCAGGAAAAAAAAAGAAGCCAGCTGGTAAATAGAGTTCTCAGCAGAGCACCTACCCACATGCCTAGTAGAACATAAGCTCCTTTAACCATACCACCTAAGCCTCCAGCTCTCACATACCAGAGATGTGAAGGCTAAAAGTAACCCAAATCTTGGAAAGCTTTTTAGAAAATATATGAAACCAAGGGTTAAAGGGAAAAATAAAATATGGCATCTGAAATATACTTTGGAGTCACAAATAGAAAGCTCTTGATGGATAAGATATAGGACATAAAGTGCACAATTTCTTTGCACAAAGACATTCATAATTTGAAGTGTACGCTGTTTTATTTTTAATCTCAGGCTAGAAAGATTGAATCTGCATGACCACTAACATTGAGATAGTTTCTAGAAGAACACACTAATAGCTTAATTTATAGATGAGAATGAGAGATGTTCCTGTAAAATACTTTTTAACCACAGAAATGATTAAAAGTTGAATGGCTAATCCTCTTCCTGGAGCTTTTCAATTTCTTAACATCTGTGAAAAGGTATTAACTGAAACTCATTTGTTGCAGCTGTAAAATGCCGTTAAGTGCCCGGCTGAGTAATTTCATTAACTCCTCTTTCTAAAAGAACAGCTTACTAATTCTATAAAGTCATTCAACCTCCTGGTAGCACATGTGAGGAAACATAAGCCAACCCAAAGCTTTCCCGGCCACTCTTTTTGAGAACAGACTGTCAGTAACAGAACCAGAACCAGGGAAAGGGAAAACTGCATATGGCTTTTATCTGATGTCTTAGCCTTTGTCATAAGGAAATGTAATCTGCACATAGAAGGAATTACACTTTAGTCAAAATGCTTGTTTATGTATCTGCCTCAATTTTGAGAAGGGTTTTAGCTGTACTTAACAAGTTCATGAGACCTACACAAGCAAGTTGTTTCACAATCAGAATAATGGAGCTTCTGCTGTAACACTGAATGAGAACATTGTTTTGGATAAAGCAGCCAGGTAGACGTGATTGTGAATTGTCTTGCTTATACCATGTAACCTAAGTGCAAGCAGAGATCAAGGAAGACAAAAGGATTTTAAGGAAGCAGAAATTTTAAATGGTTTTAATCCTTAGCAGCCCATACTCACCACTTAACATAGAGACAAGAGTTGTGACTGATGTAAGAAACAGGCATTTGCTCTTTCTAAATCAACCAGTCCAGACCTCTAAAGCTATACATGCTGGTTTATATGTGAAAAAGTACAACAAACCTTCATCATTCATTATAATAACCTTGCAGTCTAGTTATTTTCTTTTGAAAAACAACTTCATAATAAGTAAACAGTACATTTTAAACTCATAGCTGCATGCCTCAAAGAATCTTCTTTCATTAATACAGTTTGTCCCTTTACAAAAACATATACTAAGGCTATTTGTATTCTACACAAAGCTAGAAAGTAGGACTTGAAACACAACACTCAACATTTAAGATAAAATATGTATATTTCAATTCCAAATGAGGCACTAAATCAGCCAAAGCTTGTTTCTGATGGACTAGTGATAAATTATGGGATTTTCAGTAATCCTCCAATAAACAAAGTGAACACTGTTCTTCACGCTGAAACTGCTGGTTAAATCACACATGACATAGATCTGGTATTCTTGCTGGAAAATATGACATTACCTTGATTGTCAGACAGTCTTCTAGAAACACTCAGTTTTCCAGCTTGCCTCTGTGTAAGCACACAGTTTAAAAGAAAAATTATGTGATAGAAGTCATAAACATACAAAGCCCCTACCTAGCAATGCAGATCTTGAAAGAGTTTTCTATACTCTGGATCAAGGCAGAAAAATACTTTCATAAATATACTGTGAAGGAAAGAAGAAAGATTACATGACAGTGGAATTATTTTGCAAAAGAAAATTAAGCCTGTCATCCTGCTCTAACAGGCTGTAAAGATGGCTAACTCTAAAATCAGTGTCTCACCCGTAACAGGTAAGAGTTCTGCATGGTGTTTGGAACAAGACCTTCCTTGCAATGGTAAGGTCCCTAAATGTTTGGCAGGGAAACAGTACCACCTGCAGTATCTGGCAATGCTTGTTTATTTGTGTACAAGGACAAGATCACATACTCCTTAATGAAACATATCTGTTTTAAACATGCTTGTGGAGCAAAAACATGGTGTATTTACTGCTCCATGCTTTAAAGTGAAAGTTCGCCATGGCAGAAATCATTCACAAAATAATCTCAGCTAGAACACCTCTTTTATCTTTCATACAAAACAATTATCTTGTTTGAGTGACACTTTGACAGAACAAAACTACATTCCCCCCCTGCATCTGTCTGCTTTCAAAGTGATGAGCAAAAATAAAAAACAAACTATGTTTACTGAAGTAGAAAAATCTATCATTGCTTTCTATTAAATTTATTTTCTTCACAAAGGCACTTTCTCAGATCCCTGAGGGATCTGGGAAGGGTGGACAAAAAATTATTCTTTTATAGCTGCTTTTCAGATCTTTATTTAAAGCATTTTGGTTTCGAACACCCTATTTATATTTGAATATTAAAATATTATACTCTATGCAAAGCAGTAACTTAGTAAAAACAATTAATTGAAGTTACAAAAATATTCAATAGTATTTAAAGTGTTCAAGAACAACAAAATCTCTGAAGAAACAGATGACAAAGACAAAGGAATTGGAGCTAGAATAAGCTGAAATGCTAAACCAGCTTTTGACAGAAACAGACTATTCCACAGGTGCATTGTGAGTCTTTGCTTCATTCAGAATTTCAACTACTTCATTCAAAGCTGAAAAACCAACTGGGATTTTAAAAGCCAGGAAACCTTATTTTTCTCTTACAATCCATGAATAAAAATGAGGTGAGAGGCTGAGATCCAGATTTAAAATCTTAAAGTCTGTGGTAACGAGAAACAATCAGTTCAATTCACTACTACAGATAAAACTGTATTTACTTAGTCAATAGATTTCAAATTAAAAACATATTTTAGGAAAGTAATTTTCTCTTCCATATGAATGTTAAAGGGATTTTATTTTACAGGGGGTTTTTTCCAACACTTGTTTTATACACAAATACCTCTATCATTGAAAATAAATGCTTACACCAACATTTGTTAAATCTTGGGAAATGAGAAAACATAATAAATGTAAATTAAACCACACTAGTGACCACGTGATTTGCCTCATCAGGAAAAAGTGATACTGGTAACATACTCATCAACCTTTAAACTGTTTTAATTACCAAAGATAACCAATATTACCCTAACAAAAACAAACCTAAACAAAACTAAAAGAAGATTGAAAGCAACAATTTTCGGATTTTCCAATTTCAATTATAGTCAGATGCACTTATATCAAATTTTTTCTACGCTGTTTTTTCTTTACCTAGAACCTGGAGGAAAACGGAATAAGATACAGTACTTGGAAACTGAAGGGCGCAAGATTTCATTTTCTTCTTTTAAAATAGTATGGCAGCATGGAGCTGACAGTGCAATTTGCTAGTTGACATCATTGTCCCCACTATCAGAACTGGAAATAAACTAGAAAGAGCTCATTTCTGATTTAAGACAAATCTATTCCCTTTCTCATGGTATGGGAGCAGTATTTTCAGTCTGTCTTTTGACAGCAAGGCATGGTGTCTAGGTGGGACAATAGAGGAAATTTCCCAAAACTGAATTACATCAGTAAAATTGACAAGACAGGCACTAGTCTACCTACTCCATCTGAGGCCACAGAATGCATTTGCTTTAAAGTAATGGGGTGGGAGCATAACAACTGCTTTGATACATAACGACACCTCCATGACTACATAGATTGTAGAGTGAAAAGACTTCATCAAGTTGCTTTCAATGAAGTAATTTACTGTTACAAACTTATCTTCTGTTTCCATAAGAGAAATGAGTAGGGAGTTCAAAGGGCCTGTGTAGGCTACAAGGAGGTGTTTTCGGCAGCAGTCAAGCTGTCCAGGTGAAGTCAGAATGCTTCAAATTGATGGCATGTGCCAGATGCCTAGTTCAGCTGGCACTTGGATCCAAAGAGTTTGATATTAATCAGTGAGAGGAGACATGCTGAGAACCATTTAATGTAAAATAAAGGCAGAAACTAATGTTTTCTTTTTTTTTTTTCCTGTATAAACATCTAACAAACTGCTACAGCTGTGTTTATCAGCAGAAGCAGAACTAGCTTAGCCAGCATGGTAATTACCTAAAAACTCCTATCACTGGAGTTTTTTGATGTATCAGTTAATTTGATGCATACCTGATCCCAGTCGGAAGGTCTATATTTTAACCAGGAGTTACATCACTCAAGCAAAATGTAAGTTGCTTGAGAATGGAAATGGCTTGTTGAGATACAATGTAGGTGCTCTCAAGAAAGGCCACAGTACTAAGATTAAGGCACTAACTTTTTCCCAGTTACTTTGCCAGTCCAAACAAACTTGCCTCCACCAAGATTCACTACTGTGTTAATACTGATAGGCATAAAATTTGAACACATTTTTCTGTTGTACTCTCCATTGACACTTATTTAACAAAAGGTTTTCCTCACAGTTTTGTCCTGTGATAGCATGTGATATTATACAGTTTATTTACAGTTCCACCACCTCCACTGAAAATTTTCAGTATCTTCTTAAGATCGAGTTATTTCTATTCAAATGAAGAAAGTCCATTCAGACAGCTCCCTGGTAAAGCAGAATAAAAAACAACACAGCTTTCACTGCAGATGTACCATCTGCAGATATGTTACTGAGCCATACATATGGGTATATATCATATCTAATTGCTTATTACAATCATATATGAATAAATTTTAACAACTCTTAATCGTCAGGCAAAAGCAAACAACTTATAAAGCCTAATTTTCTCACAAACCAGAATGAGTTACCTGAAAGGTATGAAGCTGATCTTGTTTGCCTGTGCTGATAAAATTAGCTTCAGTTGCCTGATCTCTGATACCATATTAGGTAGTAAAAATGTTGCAAAATGGGTAAGAGTGCTCTGTTATAAATACATTTGTATCCATGACCTCCTCAGGTACCACCGACCCTGTCGATGTTCGGGCAGCTGCCAGTGGGTGGCCACTCCTGTCTTCCAGCTATTTGCTCACAGGATCAGCAAAAGAGGAAACTGAGAACACATGAAACTATACCAGAGATAAATGTAGTGTGACAGCAGTAATATTTTTCTTTTTTTGGCTAAGCCTTTTCATCCCTGCACCACCATGATACCCAAGTAGGTACAATAATCACAGAAGAGCAGTAATCACAGATAGTCTGAGTTGGAAGAGACCCACAAAGATCATTGAGTCCAGCTCGTAAGTCAGTGAATCATACACAGATTGAATCCATGACCTTGGCATTGTTAGCACCATGCTCTGATGAATTGAGCTAATCCCAAAGGAGCTCTGGCTGCTCCCAGCATCAGGCATTTTGCAGACACTGCACAGTATCAGGCATTAACCTCCACTATGGCAGGAGATGGCTCAGCAGTAGAGCTGCTTCTGGGCACAGGATGAAGGAACAGAAGAGCGTACCTGAGAGCACCTGAGTGATGCTCTCTGTGAACCTCTCCTGTTCACCTTCTCTCCTGCCCCCAAGCTTGCTTTCCACTCAGAATCATCTTTCCCTTCATCTTCCTTTACAGAGACCAATGCATTGGCCTTCCTCAGACTCAAGGCTGAGCAAATGAACCATCGAAGTCAGAAAACTCTAGCTTACTGAAGTTCATACAGCAAATACTTCAGGCAATGTAAGAGCCTCACTCTCCCATTCACCTTCAGTACCATGCAAGGTGGCTTCCTGCACCTTGGGGGTCCAGAGGTTGACAGGAATGTGTTGCAGTGAGTTGGAAACCTAGTCAGCTTGCTAAGGAAGAGGTTTGCCCAGTCTTTCCTGGGAACACCGCAATGGTCACAGCACTGAGAAGTGGTGACACAGCATCTGACCTAAAACTCTATGACTGAACATGGCTACAACTGCTTGGAGGCAGATACAAGTGAGAACAGAAGCTTTCTTTCCTGGTACCCAGAGACAGATTCTTTTTCTCCACTATCCAGCACAGAACAATAGAAATGGTTTCAGCTGGACTGTAAAAGGGATACAAGGAGCAGAAGTATCTGGGAACACGGATCGTGAAACATCTGAAAGCACATGGGAAGGTTGAAGTCATCTCCAGCTGGGTACAAATGAAATAAACCCTACACACTCAGTTTAGAAATACAGATATGTTTGTTAAACAGCAGTCAGAAGTGATAGCAGTGTTTGCTTAATCCCAGAACCTGTGTAGCTCAGATAAGTACACCTAAAGCCAGGTTATTGTGGTTTCATGGCCTGCATGTGAGGCAGTAAGCATTCTTGCATCATCTTCACATTAAAAAAATTCAGGCCATGCTTGAGCTGAAACAGAAATGTCTGTGACACATTCTACCAATTAATGTCTTTATTCATATATATTGTATTTTTAATGTGGTACTTTCTTGCACTCACCACTACGCATGACTTAACATGTGGACAGGGTCCACAACTGATGTCACCCTGGTCTAACAGTCAGTGAACCATCACACTTCAATTTTCAGTGCTTTGCCAAGCATGTAACTTCTAAGCATACAAACCCTCCAGCACTGTAATTATGCAGTAGCAACAATGTAATTATAATTGCATTAACCAAGCAGGGGCAGTTCTGGGGAAGAAAAGAAAGGCAAAGAACCAGCACTATGTAACAAAATGGTAAATACAGGATTCAACAATGTAAGTGCAACACACAGTATCTATCTTCTCTCCTTCAAGCAGAACATGCTATAGCAATCCAGAAGACCTCACTAGAACTGACTTTAAATACACTCACTCTGTTTACTGTATTTAATACATATTTCAGAGTATCTGGTTAAGCAAACTTTTTTTCTCTTTCTCTATTTAAAAATAATAGTTTTAAGACACAGAAATGAAAACTTGACACTTGGTAAACACTGTAGAAGCTAAAGGCTGGACTTTCAAAAGAAGTCAGTACCCCTAAATTCCCTTTTCACAGCTGCTGAGCTTTTAGAATATTGGAAATTTACCATAGGGCTTTTATTTCCAATTGCAAAATTATGCACTGCATCTGCATCTGCACTGCGAGGTAAAAGCTGGAGGAACTAATGATGCTGTATAATATGGATTTACTGGCTCAAACTGATGCTAAACCAAGTTTCTTAAAGGTTTTGTACTCAACAGTGCTCCTGGATTTGCTCTCATTTATACCTTTGATTTATGTTTCTATATTCTGAGCAAAGCTTTGTCAAAATACTTGAGTGCTCTCTTTAGCAAATATATGTGGTCGTTACAAGCTTTGTAATATCTATCACTTATCACCTCAAGAAATCTCAACAAAGAGAGAAAAACAGAGTCTTGGTGGTTGAAATGTGTTTTGACTGATATTCAACAATTGTAGAACATTTATTAGAGGTCTTTTTAAAAAGATCTCATCATTTATTAGATAAATATATTCTTAGAAGCATCCACCTGGCTAAACAGGAACATCATTATTCAATATTAATTCTGTTATTTTGTACTTTTAATGAGAGTTTTAAGCACATTTTTGCTCATCTGTTTTCTAAAGACCTAACAGAACATTCTGAATCTTGTGCTACACTACCTCTGTGAGATGAAAGAAACAAACCAGTTAACTCCTATGCTACTAGGCAGACATTTTCGGAGAACACATCTCAAATATATATTAGAAATGTTCTTCACAAGCCAAAGGCCGGTCCCTAGAAAAACATGAGGAAAGACAGAGTTGCCATGCCATTTATCCAGCCCTTTCGCCTTATCTCACTAGTTATGTCTCAGAAACAGAAACTTAATTAAGTCTGCAGTGTCAATCAACAGTAGCTATGGACTTGGGTGGAAAAGTGACCTTGGGTTAAAGAAAGCTTAAAGTGTGTATCTTCATATTGAAGACTTTTGGTTCTGTTCCACAACCCTGTCAGCAAAATCACTTGAAACAAACAGAACTTAGAGCACTACACAGTGAGTAGGTGAGGATTTCAGCTGTTTCGGATGAATAAAGAGAAGGTGCTTTAAGAAAAGCTGTCTGGGAAAGTGACATCACTGGGGACTGAGGTACCTCAGAGGCACCTTTGTTCCCCTGAATTCAGCTGGGGGGTATTTGATGAGAGGACCTCTCCTGGAGTGGAGAGAATAGCAGCATTCAGTTGCTAACATGTATAGGGACCGAAAACACTGTGTCTGAAACAGGTGAGGGCCTGGCCAGCTCAGGCTTACCTCCTGAGCAGCAGCAGGAGAAATAGTATGGACACCCAGCAAAAGGTAGCCAAGTCCAAGGTATCAGAAATAAGAGATACTGGAGCCAGCTCTTTGACAAAAAAACATGGTGAAAGACCGTTGTATAGTTGGAAACGACCCCTATTATTTGTGAAACCTAGAATGTTACAGATCCGCCTCATGCTTATCCACTGGATATGACCTTCTCTTAAAATGTGTCTGTAAACAAAGTTGCAGCCTCATTTTTCAGTTCCCTGCTAAGTGTCTCTGTCCTTACACATTCACTGAAATCCAGAGCATGCTTGTAATGCAGGCACAAGGCACCCCTTCACAAAAATGTCATTCAGAGATGCAGAAATGTTCCTTTAGCCCTTTATATCCAAAATTAAGACAGTACAGTCCAGGATAGCTATCCAATGCACCTACTTCTCACTAGCTTTATGGTCTGTTCTGTTTTCTTACAAGCAGTGAAAAATTGTGCCATGTTTGCTTTTCTGCTCTTTTTTTGTTCGTTTGTTTGCTTCCTATATTAAACAAAAACAAACAACAAGGTGGTGAAAAAGAGGCAGAAAAAAATAAATGTAGTAAAAAGTACCCAAAACGTAGTGTTCTGGTAAGAAAATAACCCACTCACAATAAACGTGGAAATCTATGAGCTGAAGGGTTAACAAATCTGTTTCTAGCCTTACTTTCCCCAAACAGATGTTCCACACAACATTAAGCAGGGGCTAGAAAGGGGGGAGGCAGAGAATGAACTTTGGCGCAATATGGAATTTTTAAAGGCATTTCCTTCTCTGTAAGAGCCAAAAGCTGTGATCACTTAAGTCTTTGCTTTTTAAAATACATATTAATTTTGTAGCTTTTGCCAAACTAAATGAATCCAGTCTTTGAAAACATTTTTTTTTAAAAAAGAAATCATAGTTTCCTCAGTCATACTTGAAGTTGGAGTTTTTTCCAAGAATGCCACCAAAAATGTATATGCATTTCTCTCTCTCAACAAAGAATTCTTAAGTGTTCAGGTGTGTAACACTGTTACAACAGTAACTGTTACAGATCTTAAAACTTTCATATCTAAAAAAATACATTTCACCCAATAATTAAAAAATTTCTTTATTGTTTGGGGTTTGTTTTTTTTTTTCTGCTTGCTGGTTTGTTTGTTTTGATTCATTGCCTGGGGTTTTTAACTGGGTTGGGTTGGTTGCTTATTTTAATTTTCTAAAGATAATATCAAGCAATGCTAATACAGGTGCCCACTCTGAAATGCAAATGTTACTTGTGAGTATAGAAAAATAATTAAAAACTTTATTAATCTGCATTTGGGAGTATTTCTCTTAACAAATAATTTAAAAGTTGATCATGTTTCCAAGCACTGATCCAGTTTTCTGACCACACAAATGTTCGATACACCTTACTGTTCTTTTTTGTGAAGTCCCGAAATGAAATATAAATGATTCAGGAAAGTAGATTCCCAAATGAAATATCTCTTTCCCTCCTGAACAGCTATAATATATTTCTAAAAACCAGAACTTTAAAATGTTAAATATGTTAAAAATATTTAAAAGTCAGAATACTGTTATGTCCAAAGTAACAGTGTACCTCAGAGGCCCTTGTTATGAGAGAAGTTCTCATTTATTGCAATAGTTATACTTTTGCTGAACTAGACAAATTACATGAGTTAGAAGGAAAAAATTCACAATAAATATGAAAAATGTATGTACATTGCACATTGGTAAAATTTTCCATGTTCTGCTTTCTCACCTCCAACTTCATGTCTTTTACATTTAAGAAAATTAATCCTGAAAAACACTAGCCAATTTTAACAGGCATAATGGGAGGCAGGTGGTAAATGAAAACAACATTGATAAATTATGGATGATGTGATAAAAAATTCTTCCTAGGTAGGGGCCCACATTTATATGTATGTTGAGAGAGTTCACTGTAGAAATAACATTTAGTAAACTAATAGTAGGAAATTAATTGTAGTGGACTGGACTGCAATGTAGAAAAGAAACAAGATAAATTAGTTAAATACTCTGAAGAAAAACAAAACCTTAGATGTTCAACCAAAATCAAAGTAGTGTAGGATTTTTCCAATTCAGAGTTTGTGAGGCTCCTCCTGTAAGTGGGGATTCCCAATGCAGATACCACCTACACACAGAACAGGAACCACCACATCACCCTGTGGTTCTAACACAGAAACAGTATCCATCCAGAAAAACAAATAGGAATTCTTCTTTTGCACTGTGTAATGCAATGGTTGATCCTTTTCAGACAGCTTTGTTTTTAATTAATTCAATTCCAAAACATTAATGGAATAACATTTATTGTTTATTATTTTCTCTTATTAATTTGTCTAGAAACTATGCTTTCATCTCTCTTAATCAATTTGCTGTATATTGGGAACTGATTTGTGTCCCAAGCTTCGCCACCAACAAATGAAGTATTTTGTCTCTTTTGTAAGGCCAAAGGGTAAAGAGCATTTATTTCTCTTTCTCTGCCTATATGCCTGATTTGTTTAGTCACTGTATATCCAATAGAAAAAGTCAAAATAAACAGAAAAAATTATCAGACTCACAGTAAATTAAAAGTAAATTGTGTTTTTTTGAATGCTACATAGGCCAGCACACCAATAAATGCTCTGAAGGTCTGTTGTGCTACAACCTCCAGCTTTATTTTAGTGCAAACTTTTATCAGAAACCAAGGCACTGAAGACAGTGACAAATGTCCTGGTTGTATACAGAAAATACTTATAATAATAAATAATATTAATAACTAAAATCAACAACATAACAAAATAATCACTACTGACTTCTCAGTATATGGGACACCAAAGTTCCTGGTACTGTAGTGCTACTTCAAATACTACAAGAAAAACAAGTACAAGACATAAATCGGGCAGATAGTGATTAAATTAAATCCTCAGTGTCAGATTTGCATTAAAGTTACATACTTTCTAGAAACATAAGTAGCATACTCTGAAAACAGGAGTCCTTTGACTAGAATGGAAGTACCAAAACTGAAGTCAAGATAGAACTTGATCCATACTCACAATAGGGAAACTTCAACATCCAAATCTTGCGAAAGCAGGCACTACAAAGCCAGAATATCTGGGACTCAGCTAGGAGACAATTGTGTTCTCTTCTTCTCAAGCTCTTGTATGCCATTTTTCTGTCAGTACCTCAGAGCTGAAGGAAATGTGGTCTTTGCTTCTTCATATGCATCACACATGATGAAAAATAACAGCCAGGAAAGAAGGAATACCCAAAACACAAGGTAATTCATGGGCCACTCATATTTCTGATTGAAAGCATACACTCACATCTTCCGTAAAATAGGAGACACAAGGCTTGCCTTTTAACTATTAAGGAAATTCAGCCCAAATAGTCAAGATTTTTCATCAAGTGTAGAATAAAATGAACTTCACTGAACAACAGTGTAAACCTCTCTCTCAAAATCATTTTTTCTGTTAAGCATGTGTAAGGAACTTTGTACTTTCTGGTGATGAGAGAGCTAGCTGAACAAATGTCAAACACCATCAAGAGTGGTTTCAAAGTCTCTAATCCTGCTGAGATTTCAGAACTGATTCTGTAGACACCAAAACACACCATGGGGCTGAATGGCTGCTCATGACAAGATCCCAAATTCTGAGTACCTGGTTAAAAAAAAATTACTGGCAATGAACTCTAATGTTTTTCCAAAAGCTAATCAAAATAGTCCTCAGAATATACTGGACATCACTAAAAATGTAAATTGTGTTCACTTTTCAACAGTGTTGTGGCAAAGGAATACTAAGTATACATCTATATTTTGCTCATCATTTCACAAGAAAATAACAAAAAAACCCCAACAAGCCAACAACAAACCGCCAGCCACTGAACAGTGAATAAACTGCTATTTACATGAAAATTACTAGAAACTTGACAGTCTTTTTTTTTCCATTTATTGTTCTGTTTATACAAACATGACCCTTCTGAAGCAGAACAGTTCACAGGGGAAGAGAAAATGAACTATGTGCTCAGTGCTTTAAGGCTGTGATGTCAGGGCCCTGCTGTGTGTAGGCCAACATTTGTATTACAGCCATTACTTATTCTTGCTAAGTGTCAAGTAACACTGAAAAGATAACAGAAATACACAAGATTTTTGAATTCTCCTCAAATTTCCAAACACAGACAATGCACTGATAGAAAGCAAAAGTAATCCTTTTTAATTCTTAGAAAGGCAACTGTTTTTTTCCAAAATCTTTTTCCTCTTAGCATAAACTGTTTTCATTGAAATATTTTGGGGTGCCCACTGCCTGTAGAGCAGCTGTACTTTGTCACAGTGTGATACAGCAGACCTGCTTTGACAGAGAGCAGGGTTCCTAAGGGCTGTCATTCATATATGCTGAACCAGAGCAGGAGATCAGTCATTTTTTAGTCCATTCCCTGCTCTTTATAAATATTTCCATGTGTTTGCAATTAGTTAGTGGGCTATTCTGGCAGCAAAGGTTATTGAAGGCTGTTTTCCAGAAGTGGGTTGTTTCTTTTTTCTTGGTCTGTACAACTAAAACTGAACCTTAGCATGTTTAATAACAACCCAGCCAAACAGTAGGCTCATGTACATATATATCAAAAAAAAAAACAACCCTTAAATGGAAGAGTTTATCTGACTTCCCTTACAAAAACTGGATGTGTTTTAGATCCAGAGTGCTGCAGAATGCAATTGTGTAGCTTTTAGCAAACTGTGACAAGGAACAGAAGCCTCACACAACAGAAAGAAGATTTCTGAAACATGGTTTAGCTGTCATAGTGTTTACAGGGCACAGAACAGGGAGAAGGATTCGACCCCTGCTGATCTGAAATTTCATTGCATTAATTGTTTAATTAAGAAATTAAATTACTTAAGCATGGCCCTCCAAGACATGTAAGTATTTGCTAAATTAATGATGCATTAGAAGTTACATCTCAGAAAATACATTTGTGCCTGATAGAAGTGCAACCTTCATCTTCCTGGAGTAAATAAACACAGCCTTTAGAAACACATCACATGACATACCACACATTAAAATACTGATTATTGTTTTACATTAGATGTTAACTTATACATCAACCCAGCTGTGTCTCATAAGGAGTTTCGTGTATGAACAACAGTGGAATAATACATAGCAAATATCCTCAACCACCTACAGTATTCAGGACTATTCATATATACCACTACATATATATATATGTTCAATATACCACTACAATACTAGGGAATATGTCGGATTCAGAACTAGAACTGAATAAAGAAATATAACAAGATTAAGTACCTTTGTAAACAATGCTTGCATTTCAACAGGCTGATTCTATTCCTCAGTGAAATTAAAACCATTGTGCTTACTTTAGAATCCTTGGATACAAAAGGTAAAAATAAACTAAGTGCAGAGTAAAGGGCTACAGAGAGAGGTCTTATGGGATTACTACTTTACCACCCAAACCAGCCTTCATGGTCTATGTGGCTCATGAATTCAGTACAGCAAGAACTGAAGATACAGTGTAAAATACGGGTTTCTCAATCTAATCTAACCACATGACTGATACTCTCATATCAGAGAGTAGAGTCCTGCGATGGCCAAGAGCATCCAAAGAGAATTAGAATAAAGCTAATTTGACAGCTAATATAGACTCCTATTTCTTGTCCAAATCATTCTACTATTATAGTCTGCCTTCACTGCAATTCAAAGTATTGTCTTCATTGCAATACAAAGAAAGGTAATTTAGTCAAAAAGCCTCAGCTACATAGTCAGTAGCAGCAGAATTAACTCATGTGATTTTATTTGTTACAAGAACAACTTATATATGTAATAAATCCCACCATTTTCATTTGTTATAGAAATTGGTGGGAATTTAAAATACATGAGACTAGGAAAACCTGTGCTGGTGGAGCTATCAAAGTCAGGACAAGTCCAACACATTTCTCCTTTCATTCTCATACTTACCAGCAAGGCAAGAAACAAGTAATCACAAGGTGAATAAAACAGGTTGTTCTTGTACAGCACCACTGATACATAGGCACTTTAAAGAAGATAATGAGAGAACAGAGTCAAAAGAGTTGACTCTGAGAACATCTTTCACATTGAGTTACAATCAGTAGAATTACTCACACAACTACATAAAACTCATGTTATGGATTAGGTTTCAAATTAAGAAAATGTCAGAATTAGCTAACACACAAGAAGGATGAGAAATAGGCTGGATGAAAGGGAGGAATCTAAAATGATGAAATCTTCAAGCATACCACATTGGTACATTAAAAAAGTCTGTTTAAAAGGAAAATCATTAGATGATTCTCAAATTCCATAGCTACACATAAACCATAACCAATTACATTTAAACCATATCTCCATATTATATATTTAATGCAGATGTGTTAAAAAGAAAGCCTACCATGTAGTCTTCTTCAGTAACTGGAAGGAAATAAGAGTTTCACCCAGAAACCAAATGCAATATAGTTTTTCCAGTATCGACTCAAATACCGACATAACCTTACAAGATATTTTGGTTTCAAGATACATTTACCATTGGGAAATGAAATAGTCTGATAGCAGCTTCCAGGAATTCAGCATAATTAAAGCCAGGCACAACCAAAACCAGGATTTGGGATTGTTAAGAGACCAGACCATAGGTGAAGTTTAATTCCAATTGGCCCTTCAATTTCATCTCCAATATTTATGTTATTAAGTACACGACAGGAACAGACCTGACTAAAAATGTAAGGACATTAAGTGGAATTATATTTATAATAGTATTCACTCTTGCAATTTTTTAAAAAAAATGCTTTGATTACATAATGAAGGAAAAAAAGATAAAATCAAAGTCCCTCATACGTAAAAAGATCAGTCAATATCTATCAGACATTTACAGTCCTAGTTTACCAAGACTGAAAATAGTCTACAGGGAAGTGAAAGTATGTATTGACAGTTCAGTACAGGATTAAACACCTTTGCATTCACTCCTTTATAAAAGGCTACAAACCATTTCACCATTGTGCAAGAAACTAGTTGAAAATTCCTGTCTCAAAATATTCCAATCACCAGCAACTCTGTCTACACAAGGAGGTTTGCTTTATAAACAGATAGTGTAGCTTAAGTATAACACTCTGACCTCTGAAGTCAATTCAAGCCTCACTGGAATCCAGCCCAGCTTCTCATTCATAGTTGACTGTTGTGAAGGAATGCTTGCAATATGGAGGAGTAAGAGCAAGCAAGCAGATAAAAGGTAGTAGGCACGGCCAGTAACATGATTGCACAGCATACTCTGCATTCATTTTGAATTTCCCATCTGAGATACAGTTGTGGTCTTCAACAGCATTTGCCACCTCTAATTCACAGTTGCTAAGAGAGGTAAATGTGTGACAAATCACAGTCATTCATCTCTCTGCCAATGGAGAATTACTTCATATAGTATGCTTGCTAGTATTTATCCAACTCAGCTTAATGAGTTCCAAGAAATTGAACCTCTTGTGAGAAAATATTCCTGAAAGAAACAGAAATCTTCTGATGGTATAATGCATTACATTGACAGTAAAAATATCAAAAAAGAAAAACAAAAACCAAACCAACCAAACCCAAATGCAGATAAGTTTATTGTTATTTTCCATTATTTTACCAAACTCCTTATCATCAGTGATGCTTACAGCATTTAAGTATTTTTGCACTTTCACCTTCCTATGCCATCCTCACTTCCTCCAGTTTCTCACACGTGGCCAATCCTCTTCATGCATTTGCACACAAATACACAGATCTGATTATCTTTGCTGCTTTACTTCAAGCTCCTCTCAATTCAAATTAGAATCTCTCTATTAATGGCACATTCGCACCCGCAACAACCTTGCCAAATATTTTCCCACCTCACAGTGTTGTTTCACACAGCACTGTCTCTGTGCAATTTGCTTGCCAGCCCAGCCCTTCTCAAGAACATTTAGAGACCTTTCCTTCTGAAACCATGCTGTTTTAAATGTCTTTAGCTGCCCTATCCTGACCCCTTTTTCACACTGTGACTGCGGCAGCGGCATATCGGTTTATCCAGCCATGCTGTGACTTAGGTCAAACAACCAACCAGGCTAAAAATAGCACAGCAAAAGATTAAAAAGTTATTTTTAATGCAAATCAGTCTTCCAATCCTGTTCACTGCATGCCTGCACCCTGTTGCACCAGCTGATGATGTGAACTCTAGAGACTGGAATAAGCAGTGGAAAGCAGTGGCTGTAGTGCAGAATAGCACTGCCAGAAAAGGATATGGCCATGAAGCTATACAGTCTTCCTGTGAAGAACATCTTGCCAGGGAGTGCCTGGAACTGCACTTCATCGCCTGCCCAATGAGTCCTGTGCTGTGACGAAGTGCAAAGAAACACTCACTGGTGTAAGTGAGGTACCGGTGAAATCAGGTCTATTTTTATTCTCCATTCCAAATAAAGCAATGTATATCTTTAAAAGTAGAATAAGGCAGTATATTTTCACCGCCAGTGAAGTTACTGTAAGAATTTCTATCCTTCCTTTCCACAGAATATTTTCCTGTCATTTCAGCTATGGTCATGAAAGCAGGATCACTGATACGTTGGCTTAGAAATATCTCAGTTTTGAGAAAAGGTGTCGTTCGTTTAGAACCTCATCTTTTAATAACTGGGATCTTCAAAACAAAACAAAAACCTTGAGGAAGGAAAAACAAAACCAAAACAAAACTACTATTTCCCATGGATTCATTAAGATAGTTATATATTTGCGTAATTTGTGATCCAACCGTCTATGGATTTTGTTGGATACAGCAAACCTTTGGCAGAGATTATCTTTCCAGTGATAGGACACCAAACCTATAATAATTCATGCTGCTATAATTGCAGTAAATAAAACAGAACCTGGTCTGAGAAAGACTAGAGAACCTAGACGTTTTCACTTTTCTCTCATCATTTTAAGGTTAAAAATATAACCTGAAGTTACACAAAATACAAATTTACTGTCAGAAGGAAATGTCACCTGCACACATTCTTTTTTAGGAAGTAGCCAGTTGCCAGTGCCCTTTCTGCCCCATGCCCTCATCTGGCAGGAAGGCAGCTACTGCATTCACACTGCCTGCTGTGCTTCTCATCCATTGTGCTGGATTCCTCTCCTCTTTTCAGAGCTCTCTACCCACTATATTCCCCATTTACATTGCCATTTTTTATTTTCTTTCTGCTTTCCTTTCACTCTTTACAACATACTGTTCTGGATTCTCATAAACTCTCAGCTACAGTGCCCTCATGAAAATTCCTTCTTCTTCCTCCACATCCTTCAAAATGAAGGTCAAAGCTCAGAGCCTACTTAATCAATCCAATTCTCAGTGTAATTGAATATATTGACTGTCCTTCACACTTCTCACCAGAAAATATAACCAAGATACAAAGTATCATCTTTATGTAGAAAGCTGAGTGTTTTTTTACTCCACACTATTCAAGTTAGCAATTTTACTGGTAACAGAATTTTATTGTTTAGCTTTCTTTCACTTAGGGATAATTTCCTCTCTCCACTTCAGGCCCTCAAAAGGGAGTGACTGATTTTTGCTTCTACTACCATAAGTGTATATCTTCATTTCCTTACTGTGGCAATGCAGTTCACTTTCTGCAGTGGAGAACTACCAAACCTCCACTGTGATTTGGGGAACTTTGTTACACACAGATACAAGAACACCTAACACCCTTGACAGGATCTTTGAAAACATATTTATCAGGAAGAGAATTTCAAGCCATTTTAGAGTACACAATCACAAGTAAATTTAAACAAATACTGATTTTAAATCTTGCAGTGGGATCAAAAGACTTGCTTTAGTCAGATGTCCGATCCAGTGATGTCCAAAGCAGAGATTAAAAAAGACAACACTACAGGAACTCGCAACCTGTACAAAAAATATATGATCAGCTTGATCAACATATATGAAAGACTGATATCCATGAACTAAAGAACTCCATTTTGCACCACCTGAAACAACCTTCAGTTTTGATCCAAGCACAGCACACAGCAGTATCTTACGTGCCAGGTAGTAGAGACATGACATATATCCTCAGCCACTCAAAGATGACAGAATATTATGGAAGGGGCCTCATGATTATTCAGTACAAAGCAGACTGTGCCATAAAAATATGCCTGTGCTTGTTGCAAAGTTCTGTATTATGTAGAAGGCAAATGCTATGAACCTAATGATGTGCAGATGGAAACATCTAGAAAAGATCTAACATACCACACTTCTGACAAATCTGGATTAAAAAAATACTACAAAGGCTTCATTGCTGATCCTGCAGATGTAGCTTCTTCACTTTCTTTCATGTTCCTTGTTCCATGCTTTGACAATGCTCTTAAGAAAACCAGAAAGTTCTCATTGTATGTGGCTTCTTATTTGCGCACTACAAAATTCTGCCTCCTCTATTATTATATTTACCTTAACACAGAAAGTGAAAATCTGTTCTGCAGTTTTGGCAGCATTACCTGCATTCCAGGGACCTTCTTTCCTTTTCTTAAGGATATGAGGAAAGGAAATCAGAAATTCAAGAAATAGCAGGCTGAGTCTTCAAAGCACTATCTCAAAAGACAAAACAAAGACAGACCCACAGCACAACAAAACGCTTAGCCTGATGAAATTTATTTTGGTAATCATTACTCCTCCCCTTCCTTTTCTGAACAGGATGAATGGCAGTGAGGCTCTGCAATTCTCCTGCTCTACAGTCTTGGCTACTATAGGAAGGGAAGTTACATTTTTTTGTATGATTTGGATTACATTTGTGTTTACAGGAGGCCAGTCATGGAAAGCTAGGTGCTACATAAACATAAGCAGAACAAGAGGCTCAGCTCAACCTGAATACCTGGGGATACAGTCTTCTCTAAGTAAGTTGAGCATGACTGACAAGAGGAGCCTTACACTAAGCAAAGGGGAAAAGGTTGAGATATATCTGTAATTTCTATACCTACGACACAATAAAAGGTAAATCTGGCAGGTAAGAGTACAGCAATAATAGTAAGAAATAGAAAGTAGAGAATATAAAGCAAGGGGGAAGTCCTAATATGAATGAGAAATGCAATCAGGAATGCAGAAGAAGTAATTCGCAGGGATGTGTCTTATATGGTTAGGATTTAGGGTGTAAACAATCAGAAGTGATCAAGGAATTTCCAGGCCTGGGCTTCATTAAGAGGCAAGACTTCAGAATAGATTTTTAAGGAAAGAATAATTAATATCCAGATCAATTGCAAACAAAACAAATTATAACAAGATCTATAATAATTCTATCAGTTTTACCAGGTAGCCTTTTCTAATAGCAGCATTTTAGGGATAATCTCCTAGCTTTGTTTAAGTAAAACATTTGACATATGGAAATTTATATTCAGTGTCAGATGAATGATGAGGTACCAAAAGAGAAAGACGAAAAAGAGATGGCGGAAAGTAACCAAAAAAATGACTGGCAGGAGATCATTAGAGAGATCCAACACTGGCTGGTGCTTGGTCCAACCTTGCTTAACATTTTTAGTGATAAAGCTGGGAGAAATATCGTAAATTTGATGCTGAAATCACTTAATCACAATACACAGTGATGGAACCATAAAATGCCTTAAAAGAAAGACCTTGAGGTCTGGATCAGAAAAATTGAATGAATCATTATCAAAATCATGAGATCATTGAATTAGGGAATAACATAAAATTTCATTGTTTATGAGGAGCTCATCATTTAATCCAGCTAAGGACTGGTCTGAATGCCCTAGTAATGAAGATATGAAACAGGAAAATAAAATTTTTAAATGTACCATATGAGACACTGCAACGCTGCAGAACTGCTAGAGGCTCTGTATAGATCCTTGAATTTATGTCGTATACATTAAAGAATGAAACAGAAAATAGAATGGATGCAGATAAAGGAACTGAGAGACAGTACTTACAGAATACATGAAAACCAGGCTTTCTTGTTTCCCATAGCAAAACAAAACCAAAGAGAACTCATGTCTGGTCTTCATGGAAATTTCAGGGAAAATAAGCCCAGGATGAAAAGTAACTGCTTGCACAAACAGAAATAGATAAAATGACGAGTGGATAAACTTCTCCCCACAACTGAAGATTCCTTCCTGCTAAAGCAATCAAATCCTTAGTCTTTCCAATGGGAGTAGCAGAGGCAAGAAAACACTAGCTGTTTTTCATACAGACTTTGATAAGTTTAAGGAAGGGACTATATGGCACAGCGCCTTCAACAGCAGAAAACTGCTCAATGACGCAGAAGGTTCCTTATAGTCCTAGGAAACTTTCTTTTTTCCCCTTGGGTTCAACAGCTCATAAAGAATTTGGACTTCTACTCTTTCCCTTCCAGCTGATCCCTGTTACAACTTATTGGCTGTGAAAAAGGAGTTCCTGAGACAGTACAGAATATGACCACCAAGAACCACAATGATAAATGCCAGAATGAGGAGGAAATAAGAAGCCAGCAATATGCTTCACACTTCATCCTGCAGATGTGGACTGACCCAAGCAGGATATTCCCCAGATAGATCTTGCCTGACTGAGAGGGTGACTGGTGTGTCACCCCAGCCACAGGGTCCTGTTTCATATGAGACTCTAGAAAAATGCTGCTCTGAAAACAGCACCAGAGCAAAACAGCTGGGGCCAGAGGGAATGTGATTGCCCCTTCTAGCAGCAGCAATATTACATCAGCTTAACTGTAACATCAAATCTAAACACATGCTGGATGTGGGCTAATTCAGGGCAAGGCCAGCTTGGGTGGCTCTGCTCCATGCTTATAGCACCGGTGCTCAGGGGAATGTCATCTGGAGACAACCAAACACTTCTCTGAAAAGTCACAGCTCAGTCTGCCTGAGTTTATTAGCCAATTCCAGCACTCCTGGTGCAGATCTATGCAGCACATCTGAGAATAAAAAGCCTTGGCTGGCTTTTGTAATCACTTTTGGGCATGGGGTAGTAGAAGAGGTAAAGAAAAAGAGTTAGATCCCGTGAGTCTCAAGTGCGCCTGTTTTCCTCAGCTAGCACTGCTGTACAGCATAGAGATCATGGGTTTTAGTGTTGTAATAAAATCTGTACACAGGCTCTTTCTCTTTCCAAAACCGTGCAGCTTACCTTTGAGAGAAATGCATCACATAATTCTTAAGTCCATCTATCAAAGCAGCAGTGGGCTTCTGAAATGGATTTATTCTTCTGTATTTTCTACATTTTTAACACAATTTTTTGCCAAGAGGCTGTTTCTGAATTGACAAGAAAGAGATTTCAAAACTAAATGAAACATTTCTCCACAGTCCCATACTTCATAAAGGCAAAACCTTTAGATGCAGCACAAGCATTTACCTAAAATTTCCATTTCTCTTTACTCTCACAAGGCCCAAGATAAACAGTACCCTAATAAAAGTTGATAGCATGGGCTCTGTTCAAGTGAAACCACTTTATAACTTGACCAAGTTTGTTCTCTGCCAGGAAATGATTGCTTTTCCAGTTCAACCCAAGAATGCTGCTCTGCCTTATGTCTGCTGGCAACAACTTCTCTGTTTATGGGTGGGCTAAAAAAGGAGGATTCAAAGACTAAGTTTAGGCCTCAGATAATGGTGCTAGGATTAAGATTTGGTCCTAGATTTTACCATACTTAACATGCGGGTTTGGGAGGATGAGCAGACAAACAAGAAAGTTACGATAGGGTATTACATAGTTCGCAATCCTTTTGTTTTTCTGCTCCTTCTATTTACTTCACTATGTCTCCATACAAATCAAAATCAGATTTACAATATGAATGAAACCACTAGCAGATCTGATTTTCCTGTACTGTGTTAACACTAGCACATACTTCTTCTGTCAAAGTCACTTACTTTCTTGTAAATAAAATCCTTGTACCTTACTGTAGAAGATTCTTCCTGATTTGCAATGCAAAACCAGCACTGTAGTTGGCAAACATGTTGCAAGGTACAATGGCGCTTTAAAGAAGATAAGGAAATTGGTTCCTCACAAAAGAGAATTACTAAAGAAGTACCACTGCAGTACACCACACAGCACCCTTGGCAGAGATGTATGGTGGAACACGCTGCCAGTACTCCCCACGCCACTAACAAAGACAGAAAAATTAACCTATGCCCTTGTCCTGCACCAAAAGGCAAAGCACCTCAACATTAAGCTACATTATCTTAAATGCATCCATAGGAATTGCCCAGGCTTGAGGAGTTATGAAGAAAATCAAATACTGGACAAAGTGTTAAAGTTATACTTCCCTGCTTGAAAGTTTTATGTAATCATCAGCTAGAATAAAAATCAATTGTGCTACACAGTCACACCTCATGTAATGTTCTACCTGTACACTGACTTCTTCACTTGGAGAAAAAATCACTATGTTTTTTCAGAATAAAATTCTGTTACAGACAAAACTGTCTGCAGTTGAGGAATTGTACTTTAATTAATTTATTCCCATTCAGCACAAACCTCTGATGACTGACTTGAACACTGAGAAAAAGGACATAAACTATTACATTTGCATAAAGAAATAGCTCCTTCCTTCCACAGTTTCAGCTTACCTGATCTCACCAGAGATTAAGTTCAACCCATTCACATGGATCTAGTGAGGCAAAAGGCAGTATAAGAGGCTGAAGGGGTGCACATGACAGATTTTGTCTGCTTCTTTGTGCTTAGGGTTTCTGCCACCATAAGCTGAAGAGTTTGTTTCAGCTTCTCATTGTTGTTTCTACCCTTCTGTTCCTCAGTGCCCCTGCCTCACCATAGGCTGTTCTGGTCTGGCTGTGGGCTGCAGTCTTTTGGGGGTGTCCTGCTCTGTGTGGCCCACCTGTGGGTCCCCCGGGAGGGATCTTGCACCACGGCTGCTCCATCCTATTTACAGCCTGAGACATATTTGTATACAACCTACCACCCTCACCCCTGCCAAGAATATCTTTAACCCTAGGTAACAGAAGTCAACATCCTAAGAGTCTGGACATATATTTATTAGAGACTTTTTGGGGCAGAATTATCTCAGGCAGAACTGCCAGAACAGTTGCAAGAACAATGATGAATAACAGAAATAACCATCAACAATACAGCTTGGAAAATATGCACAGATATGTCTAAGCAAGAACAGCAGAGGAGGGGGAAACAGTTTAAATGGACTTCTACAGAGGAAAACAAGATTTGGACATATAGATCTAAATATCCTGATAACTATCTATCAGAAAAACAGTTTATCACTGAGCATTTTATATACCAGAATCAACTTCTAAAATAATTCCAGGGTAGCAAGCCTTACCTTCACAGTCTGAGCAAAAAAAACCCAAGCATAATTAGAGACCTTTCAGCAATTTCCAGTAGCTTCAGCAGGGAAAGAAGGACAAAGTGAGTTTTCCATCCTTACAGCTCTTCAGGTCTCCACTTACGACTACTCACAGATGAAACAGAGATGCAAATCTATCCCTGGAAAGAAATACTTCCTACAATACAGTACAGCTGCAGAAAGACATGAGAAACTATGCCTCATTAACAATTTATTCAGAACTGAAAAGACTATTAGAAGCAGTCCAGAGACGCATTAAATCAAAAAGGATCAGAATACCATTATGCTAAATCTGTGTCAAATGATGGAATTGACCTGACTTATAACAACTCTGTTTACAACGACAGAGCACTCTTTTAAAAAACAAACTAACTAACTAACTAACAAAAAGCAAACAAAAAAACCCCCAAGAGATTCTTGAAATAACACGAAGACATAGCAGACATTTGGGAGATGAATGTCTAACACACAATTCAAGTGAACACTAGTCTTCATAAATTGACAGTTGGAGGCCTTTATTTAACTTAAACAGTTTACTTCCAAGCTCTTCTGCATTATTCAACTTGGTTAAGGCTACCCCTGGGAAGCCACTCTCATATAGAAGGACTTTCTTTAAATCAAGCCCTCCTTGGACACACATCTGACAGTATCTTGCCTCAGCTGCCACTTGAATTTTTTTATTGTTTGCAACATAAAGCTTTTTATTGCAAATGAAGGACAGGATAAAAATAGCTGTGGGTAAAAAGACTATTGGTAGAAGGAAGGCGTAATACAGTCTTAACCTAAGGAACTTCGGGTTCAACAGCAGACAATAGATAGACTACACAAGTATCTTCTGAGAAAGGAAGATGTAGAGACCCAAAGGAGACTCAACTGTCAAAAGAAATGATATATTAACTGTATGTTTCTAGAGGGTTTTATATCTAGAATAACTAGGCAAAGTGAAATGAGACTTTTCCAAGCACAGGGACAAAAATAACTCAAAAAGTATACTTGTGGGGGAAACAAAACCACCACAGTAGTCATATAATTTTAGAGACATGACAATAAAAGAGGAAAAAATAGTATCTCTAGTATATTAAAAGCTTTTAAGGTAAAGAGGATATTCAATCTATTTTTTAAAAGACTATTAATGGACTCAGGAAAAGGTTAAAACTCTGTAATTTTAAAATGCAGCACCTTGTAAAGAGATAATGTAACAACTTATCTGGAATGTGATTCAGAGGAGGATCAGGAAAGGCTTGAAGACAACACTGAAGAGACAGGGAAGAGGAAGGGGGCTGTGAAGATAAATTACAAGGATTTAAGGGGGAAAATAAGGCCTTATTTTAGACCATTGAAAAAGGCAGCAGATCAGCCACAAGCGATGTCAGGAGCTTCATTCAGGAAACAGTGGTGATCTGATCCGATGACCATACTAACAATACTAGCAAATAGAAATATTTAGACATTAACTGGAAAAATGATCAAATGTTTCAAAATTGTTTGAACAGAGCCTTGGGAAACATGAGGTTTTTTAGTTAATTTTTGTTAGATGCTATTGACATTGTGACTAGGTTTACTGTTGAAAAACTGGACAATATTGCTCTGTGTCTTCTCACACTTTGACCACAGGCAACTTCAGTAAAGTCAGAGTCACTACAGAAACCAGTGGTTATGGATATCCTACATTTTTAATTTCAACTTCTTACTGATATATTGTTAGAGCTGGTGGTTGTTCCAGTCAAGTGCTGTCATTCCCAGCTATACAGCTCTAATCTGTTTTCTGCAGCAAGCAACTCTGTCAGGATATTGCTGCCTGTGCACCTAAAGGACTTCCCAAGAGTGGATGGAATAATGATTTTTTGTAAGAAAATTAACTTCCATAACAATGTATGTATCTATATATTTTGTTTTAATGTCTATATTACATGGGAGTCATCACATTCATATATTCCTCCCAGCTGAAGGTTGCTCAGATGTCTCAGATGTATCATTTTATGATTGCAGTTTATGATTTCTGTGATTAATCAGTATGGAAATATACCCAAGATGAGAACTTGTGCTTGGTATGAGGAATATCCTGACGAGGCTCAGGTCTATAATTCAGTCATCAACCCAGTATCCACTATAAACAGTCTATGTCACAGAGTCCATAAACTTTAGCCTAAGCTAGCTACTCAAAGCCTAGGAAAGAAAGTAGAAAAATAACTGCTCGGAAGGAAAAAACATCCAATAAATTCACTAAGGTACTGCTTGTGCATTTGAGAGGTGCTGGAGTGTGTCCAAAAAGCAAAAAAAAAAAGCTAGTGAAGGGTCTGGAGCACAAATCCTGTGAGGAGCAGCTGAGGGAGTTCGGGTTGTTTAGACTGGGGAAAAGGAGGCTCAGGGGTAACCTTATGGCTCTCCACAACTGCCTGGAAGGAGGGTATAGATGGGAGGGAGGTGGTCTCTCCTAGGTAACAAGTGACGGGATGAGAGGAAAGGGCCTTAAATTGCACCAGGGGAGGTTTAGATTGGATATTGGAAAAAATTCCCTCACAAGAAGTGTTGACAGGCACTGAAACAGGCTGCCCAGGGGTCACCATCCCTGGAGGTAGTTAAAAGACATGTAGTAGATGTGGCACGTAGGGACATGGTGGATATATTTTGCTTAGGTTTACAACTGTACTCAATGATCTTTAAGGGTTTTTCCAGCCTAAATGAATTTGTGATCCTGTGATTAAGCTCTTGTTAAGTCTTGCTATACAACATGTACAAACTCCACAAAGGTCAAAGGTATTTTCTATTTCTTTTGCCAGGAAAAAAAATTACCTTGGTTCTGAAATGAATAAACTGCCTCTAAAACTAACTTACATTTCATTTATATTATGTATTATTTAATTCTGTTTAGCTGATGGTGCATGCCAGGTTCACCCATGATCTGAAACTCATGAACCATAGTCATGAATCAGCAAGGATGCCTACAAGACCAAAGCAGCTTGAACTTCATTGGCTGCATATTCATTTCAGGATGAATTTAAAGTTCTGACCTATACCTTGCTCAATAGAGAGCTCAACACACACAACCGAAATCCATCAGACCATTTGTCAAACGTTAAGTGCTACTTTGAAAAAATCTGTGTCACAGGAGATCATACAGTTACATCATGTTCAGATGTAAATACTCTTGGTTAGAACCTTCCCTTATAATGGCATCTTACCATAAAAAAAACAAAAGAGAAAACATAAGCAGGAAAGAGACAGCAAAGACATATGAAGGAAGGACCATGCACACCACTTGACACAATTCATATTAACTTTGCCTCTAGGACTATGATAACATACGAAGACACGGTGCACCTTTTGGGCATCTAATACGTTGCCAATGCCAGCTGGATCTTTTGTATGGTGATGTGCATTTGTATCAGTGAACTTGGCTGGGAAGCATGAGACACAGAGATGCATTCCACATTTTGGATAGTGTATATTGACACTCAGCTACTGACTTCAGCAAGGCTAATGCCAAATTCGCATAACCTGACCATCTTCAAAAATCTCTCCAGTCACAGAGTCTCACTGTTGAACTGTGACATTGGGAGTTGTCAAAGACAATATCACAGCAGATGGACTCACCAGAACACACTATAAAGAAGCACGGAAAGAAAAGATGACTTCCACTCTTCTTACAGAACCATATTTCTTAAATCCTGCATGACATAACAGAAAAGGAACTTCATGGAAAACAGATCTTCCTACACAAGACTACTATTTGTACTACAGCAGCTGAATTCTTTCTGCAGAGTTCTGAAGTCCTGTTTGTATGGAGTATCATTTCACAAATTTAAAATGAGAACCAGCTCAAGATTAGTTCTTAACAATGGTAAATCATTTGAAGATTGGAATCATTTAAATCATTTGAATTTGTATGTCTTTAAAGAGCACTTCAGCTATTTCACACAAACTTACAGGGAAAATTTAACACAGAAATATAGGGGTTTTTTTCCATTTGAATTATTTATTCTTCCCTCAATATCTGTCCTCCAGTTTTTACTGGTCCCTGAGCTAGATATTCCATATATAATCAGGGCTCCAAAAAAGGCCACAAAAATTTAGAAAGAAGTCCCTCTAAATAAATATATACAGCTACAAGCAAATCAGACTGGAAAACAATATGAGTACTCTTTCCTAATCTCACTTCTTTATTCTTACTTTCTTTCTTTGCAAATCATCAAACTCATCATAATTTGGGACCAATAAACTTATTTTTTGAAAGAAAAGCAGAAGACTTCAATAAAAATTTCAGTCACACTTTGGCTTCTGAAATAAAACTCATATTCATAAGCAATTTTCTTCTTATTCTGGTGACAGAACAGGACAGGAACTGAAAGGCAGAATAATTTTTAAAATTGGATTTATATAGCTTCTTTATAACTATAAATTGCTTATTATAATTTCCAGTGGACCCTCCATAATGAGGCCTTTCTCCTGCAATATCTGTTCAAAATGCAAAGCTAACGAAAGAAATTGTTTGAAGGATTGGCACCTAAATTCTTCCAACAAATTTTTGTACTTTTAGTTTCATTAATGTTTACATCTTTATATCATAAAGAGGTTCAAAACCTAGCAGCAAGAAAAAAACAGTGGTAAAAGAGAACAAAAGCACAAAAAAATGGCCATTTCTGCATATCATAACAGTAGATGCTAAATTTAACTGTATATTGATACCTTCCAACTACCCAAGCAAAAATTAAAAGCATAAGCAATCCAGAAGAAAGTTACTGTGTTGCCAGCAAAAGTCAAGCATAATTGAGCAGAAAGTATTGAAGAAGGGTTGCCTTTTGAGTTATATCAGTTTTAAAAAGCCAGTTCTTAGCTTGAAAAAAATGTAGGGTTCTTAATTGAAAATTCCCTTCATCCTCCTCACATGGATACTCCTTACGTGAGCACACCTTGGAAATTTCTCAAGTTTTCCACGACCTTTTCATTTTCTTAATGAAAAGCCTACTGTGAGTTATGGGCTTCTCTTCTCTGAAAGGCAGCTACCATCTGTAAAACACCACTAAGAGCTGAAAAGACACTCTCATTCCTCTTTCTCCCCTAAAATAGGTGACTACACTACTGGGGGAAGAAGCTACAACATTCAGGATCTTCAGAATAAGTGGAATTATGATTCTGCTTAACTTGGAAAGAAGGCAAGAAAAGGTAAGGATTGCTGCTTTCCAGTCTTTACTTCTGCCTGTGAAGGAGCAGGGAAAATTTTTGGACTTGTATTCAAGATATAAATACTTATCTTCTAAGTTGCACAGTCGTCTGAAAAATTGAACAATATTTTTCTGTAACGTAAGAAAAAATAAGTTATTCAAAGATAACCATTAAAACTTTACTGAAATCCCTTGGCTGACATAGGTAATTTTCACCGCATTCTGTTCCTCTTTTTCCAGTGTTGATTGCAAAACTTTTTTCTGGCTCTTTATGCAGGATGATGAACACTCCTGATTACAGTCTCTTATCATCAAGGATTTAAGCATGGCTCTGTTCTAACCTTAACAGAAAAGTGTTTGTGATTTGCCCCACAGCACAGGGTACATTTCAATTCTGTGGTTTAGTTCATTGGGTGATCAAAGACGTACCTGTGGGACAAACAACACAGTGGCCAGTATAAAAATCACACAACCCAGCACGGCATCCCTCACTTTGGTAGAAGGCAGGGAAAGCTGCTGAAAGGCTTCTGCTGCGCACAGCCATCAGGCCTACCTGAGGTGTTTCTGTATCACATAAAGCTGTGCTTTCCAGGCATGTAATCATAGACTTGTCCCCTCACACTGCTGAAGAACACAAAAGCTCTTGCTTTGAACTCAAGCTGTCCCCGGAAGCCAAGACAGAAGATGGATTTTTTTTCCTTAATGGCCACCAAATATTTACTGAATACCTGGTTTTAAGTAAAAGCTGCACCAAAAATTAAAGGCAGTGGGGATTATACAGACATAACTGTAAGTTATGTACTATAACACACTGTTCCCAATAGTTCTCATATGAAATGTAAATGAGATTTAGACATGCTTCAGTCTAAATCCAAGCCCAATTCACAGAATTAGTAGATGTTTGTGTGTCTTTGCATGCGCATATACACAAGTGTATGGTGGGATGCTCGCGTGTGTTCTGGTTGGGTTATTTTGAATTTACATAGGTAGGCAGGCAGAATGTGTTTATCTGTCAGAAGGAGTATAGATGGGTGGGTATTTGCAGATGTGTGTGTGCAAGTATGTGTGGGTATAGGGGTGTACATGCCTGTAACACTGTGTGGAGGTTCATGTGTCTGTGGAGGGATGTAGAGCTATGTGTGTGTACGTGAGACTGAAATTATATGTGGGTTTGTGCGAGTGTGTGAGGGGCTTTGCATGCACGGATGTGTACTTCCATGTATGTGGAGTGTGTGGGGGAGATGTGCAGAGGCCTGCAGATGTCCAGCTAGGCGTGTGTAGAGCAGCATGCAGGAAATAAATGTGCATGTTTAGGTCTGGGTATTGCAGGAAGGCACGAAGGTGTGTGTGCAGATGGGAAAGTACAGGGGTGTCTGTGCTGTTGTGTCTGCAGGTAAGAAGATGGCAGGGGTGTAGGGGGGCATGGGGGGGTGTGTGCAAGTGCACACACAACATAATACAAGCATAGGTAACACAGCATTTAATAGAACACAGATTTTTAATACAGAAGTCCATTTTCAAAAAAACACTTTTGACAGAATTTAATACTATCTCATACTGACTTATACTTAAGGCTAATTTAGAGTTTGCTGTAATTTCTGTGACTTTTACTTTATCACAATTAAATAATTAAATATGTGTTTGGAGAAACAATGAGTACACATGGCTGATTATTCTGAGGTTATCCCTTGACATTTGATTTACATGATTTCACAAGGAACCTGTGAGGAGTCAATTTCTTTGAGAATCTTCATAGCCCTGGTGGTTAGTTCAATGTCTTGTCTTGGATTTATTCAGAAAGGAGATTCTCTGTATTTTTCTGCACCAATGTCATTTTATAACTCAGCATTTTATAATGTACTACCATGTTCAAACGAGCACTGTCTTCTGAGCAGCTATAAGTTTGCGCCTTCTAGTTTGATTTAGCAGAGTGCCATCTATCATGTAACTGAGAACTTACCATAAATCAGCTGATGTTTTTATTTTCTGTAATATTCACTACACTGAAAGACAGTAGGTTTAGACCATGCATTAGGAATAAATTCTTTACTGTTGGGGTGCAGAGAGACTAGAACAGGTTGCACAGATGTAGATGCCTCGTCCCTGGAAGCGTTCAAATTGTATGGGGCTTTAAGTCACCTGCTGTAATAGAATGTGTCTCTGTCAACAGCAGGGAGGTTGGAATTAGGGGATTTTTAAGGTCCCTCCCAACCCAAACTATTCTGATTATATGAAAAGCAGTATCTGGATTCGAATTCACTCAATGCTACAACTGAACTTCATTTCTAGGCTTTAAACATATCATATTTAAAAACACCAAACTCACCCATTCAAAGCCCTCCCTGTTCAGAAAGAAACTACAGTATTTCAGCACAGAAGGGAAATAACTGTATGAAAGCAGGATTTTAAATAACAGAGCTTATCTGTGTACTCAAAAAAAAAAAAAAAAAANAAAAAAAAAAAAAAAAGGCCCGGATAACATTGAGGGCACTGCTCCTAAGGCCATTATTTTTAAAGGAGAAAAATGTCACAGCATCTGGAACCAGAAAACCATTTCTGAAAATATAGATGTAAATCCCTCAGCATGATATAAGTGGTGAACATGGGAACTGTACTACTCAGCAGCTAATTCTACTTGTATTGCTCTGGTAGGTATGAAAACATATACATCTGAACTAAATGTGCAAGGAATTATTGACCTGAGTGACAAAGCAGAAAATCCACTCTATCCTACTTTCAGTTGTCAGGCAGTTCCTGTAAAGTCCTGAAGACAAGGACAGGATGTTTACCACAGAACACACGTAGCCACTTTAACTAGGGTTACTTCACATCATTACCTTCAGGAACTCTAGGTACAAAAAGATCTCCTCTGCCAGAAGTGCAGTGCCACGAACTACACAAACTCGAACAGGTCTCTAATAAAGACAGGAGAATGGGACACTGTTTTAGACATGTTCAACCTAGAGATACTCAGGCCCATTCTTCTCTTCCTGTGTTGATGATTTTCTCACTACTGAGCTGAGGCAAGTATTGGAAAGTAAATACTGCTCTCTTACTATATTTTCCCTTATATTGAAGGTCATGGCTCTTATATCCTGACTTTGAGCAAAGACTTAATGTTCAGAACTTTCAGAAAGGTTTTTTTGATGATGAACAAGGGAACGGAGCAATGGCACAGCCATTAAGCAATTTTGGTGGGGGTAGAAAAATAAAAAAAAAGAGAGAGATAAGAAGTTAATAACATTCCAGACCTTCTTACTCAATAATAAAGATGGAAAGGACAGAGAAACATCACTTCTCCCTTTTGCAAGTGTTGTTTCCCTGGACAACCGTTTTTGAGGTTGTTTGTGAGGTGGATCCCCAGGTTTAGGGGAAAGAAGACGTACCTTCACCAGGAATACAAATAAATGCTCTTTCTTCTTACTAGAACGCTCTTCACCTTCAGCCCATGCATGAGCATTTATGATTAGTGTTAATGGATGAATTATTTACAGTAAAGAGTAACAGATTTACCACTACAAGAAGAATATCACTAGGTAAAAGTGCTTATTCCAAGTTTACACTGAAACATCATGGAGAGGAATTCTTTTTTTTCTCATCTCTCTGGTACATACCACGCAATTTCTGACACACTTACCTTTGTTGCAGAAGAACCTAAAGCTTGTCTGAAGATGCTCCTGAGTCATAAAAGAAAATCAGATTTTTGTACTATGGACTACAGAGAAGACTTATTGTTGAGCCCACTTGAAACCCATGCAATTATGACTACTGAGGCACTGCTCAGGTACACTCTTGATGTGAAAGGCCAGGCCATGTCAAACCAAGGATCCATGTCCTGGAATATATTCTCTGCCTCTATGGTAGAGAAGTGGTCTATGGCAGTTATTTCGAAAGCAGTATTAAAAAATAAAAGGCAGTTTATAATGGCATCTCCAGTACATTCTCACACCTGTTAGCTGCCTGCAGCTTATAAGCTTTCTGAGCTAAGGGTGGTTTCTTGTTTGATAGGTTCTGGAAATTCTGGCAACCCCTTAATGCGCAGACCTGGAACAAAAGGTATAACATATTCCACTTTGTTTCTTTGAAATTGGTAACAAAGAATAAAAGCATACAACTGGCCACATTACATGAGATCAAATGAACCTTTAGCCCTTTGTCTAAAAATAGTCAAAATCAGGTTCATATATGACACTTCTCCTTAAGTCTTCCACTTTCAAACTGTTTTCAGTCTCAAAAACTTCCTGAGGTGGATGCATTCTCAGTAATCCTCAAGGAATTTCTCATTCGTAACCTTGACCAAAGCTTCACTTGAAACTACATTTTGGCAAACAGCATTCCCAACATCCCTTGGCGACAGCGAGGTTCCAGCCTCTATTGCCAGTTGTGTGAAGACTCACCTCCTGCTTGGTAGGAGATGATTTCTAACAGCTTTATTTGATGCCTCTCCAATATTCTGAGCCTAGAATGAACAACACAACTTCACATGTTTCTTTAAAGAGTGTATTGTAGAACAAAAATTATCTTCCAGACAGAAAAAAAGCACAAAATTCAATAAGTGGATATGTGGCCAGTGTAATTTTGATAGTATAACTACAGAAACCCTACCTGTGAGTTGCTTTTGCAAATGAAATATTCACAGATACCATGTTCTCAAACAAAAGAAGTGTGTATAAAAGAAAACCACACAACTATTGCTGTATCCTTTAAAGCACTTCACTAAAACTAGAGGAGGGGGGGTGTCTTTGTGTGACCTGAAGTGAAAACTAGATTAACTTCTGTTTCAGTATGAGAGGAAAACCTTTTAACTAAATCCCAGGCAAAGAGTCAAAAAACACATTAAAATACAGATACAGAAAACGCACTGTACAGGATCCTGGTGACACCCATTCTTCTCAAGAGCAAGGCATATCTCAAAGCCCATAATGATTGAAACATGGCGCAATAACACTGAAAACTTGAATGTAAAAAAAA
>VWZQ01010190.1:385844-425367 GCA_013397015.1 Myiagra hebetior | reverse complement strand
TTCTGGCTGCTGCAGACACCAGAAAGGCTGGCTGCAAATGCTTAAGACTTAAAACCCAATGAAATTTTACCAAGGTATCATACTGGGGCATCTGGGTGGATTCTTTTGTTCTACTAGATGTTTATGAGAATTGGAAATAATTATTCCACTGATTAAGTGCCAAAGTTCTTGTCCAACTTCGGGCACCACTGAAAAAGCTGTGATCACCTGACCGCTCCAAAAGCAAACAGGAAACATGAGTCTTAAAAAAAAAATGCAGGACCAGGTTAAGGTATAAAAAAGATGTAGGTAAACATTTGTCCAATGCACAAAAGGTTGCTATAAAGAAGACAAGAGAGCATATATTTTAATTTCTGCTATATGAAAAAGAAGGTGAAATCAACATAATTTGCAGCCTGAAGGATTTGGGTTAGAAACCAGGAGAGGATATGCTATTCTGAGGACAGGTAAGCAAATGAACACACAGTTTCTTCACTGGAGATTGTCAGGGCTTGCTTTGAAGCACATGAAGACTGATTAGAACCTGACCCTGAACAGCATCACTACTTGTCTGTTTTAAACTTTCATTTTTCCTAAACCTTTAATAACTTCTTTGTAGTTTCTATCTTACAACTGAAATTTCTGTGGAGAACCAATGATATTTTTTATATTTTATTTTAAAGTCATTTAAGTTCCTAGAATTTATAAAGTTCCTTCCTAGAAAATTCCTAGATAATTATTATGCCAACCTTCTCTTTCCAGGTACAAACTTGAATAAAATGAAACAACTACATACGTTTTTCTTGAAATTGGTGGAAGACAAAGATACAGGTAAAACTTTCTGGACACAACGTAGCCATCTCATGGGCAAGGGAAAAGGCAGGAAAAGGAAGGTAACAGAAAACAGCAGGGCTGAACTATGGATAATCTGAGGGACCTATGGAACTGGCAGGTCTGAGGTACCATTCCCCAGGTCCTGGAGAAAACCACTCCCATAGATCACTTTCATTCAAGGGACATAAGCAAAGCAATCAATAAAAGGGTCTTAGTGCTGCCTGAAGAGACATGAAGCACTTCAAAACAATAAGAACAACCTGGAATGTCTCCTTCTTTTGTTTGAAGACAGTGACCTTCTCCTATAGACCTTCCTGATTTACCATGCTTGAATTCGGCTGCAATAGCTGTTAAAGAGGTGCTGTCAAGAGATGTCTTTTCCAATAAGCAATAATCTGTTGTCTCTTCCATTCTCTCTCCCTACCTAAAAGAGCAAAACTAATACGCATTTGTCGCCTGTAGACACCCACTGAGCATAGATTAGGCCTGAAGTCTTACTGGCAGGAGATGAAAGTAAATTCTGGTCACAATCCAGAGGCTGATTTAATCTGGGAGAAGAGAGCAGAGCTAAATGAGCATGTTAATTTCAGAACTTAGTTTTCTCGGTTCATCTTTGCAGTAGAAAAGAGGAAAAGCTGGAAAAAGATGGGTGAATATACTGCAAAAAAAGTTTAAGCACAAGTCAATTTTCAGAAAAAGCACTCAGTCTTAAACTGCAGGTTTGCACACACTGAAAACACCACTAAGTGTCTTATCTTAAAATGCAAAGGCGGAATATTAGTGTTTTCAAAGCAAAATTTCTCCGCTGTCAAATAAAATGATAGACCAAGATAATGCAACCAACAGTGGTGCAACAGAAATTAAATAACTGTGATTGTATTCTAAATAAGTGGTTATAAATTTGCAATATTTGAGTTGTATAACCAAATAGGAAAATAATAACGTCCAAAGGTACTTAACCTGAACTTACACTAATAAGCATCACTCTGGTGTTTTGGTTCCCTCCCCAAAAAACTTCTAAACCTTGAAAAAAATTAACTTTCACTACCATAGCAAAAATTCTGTGATTATTACAGAGGCATTATCCCCAAAGAAAGTAAGTTGAACCTGAGTTTAAGTTCTATTCTATCTTCCTGTTAACAGAAGTTGTCTTTCAACAGGACTAGTCTATCAAAACTATCTGTTTTGTACATCAGATTCCTCCATAATCTAGTTAATACTTCTATATTTTCCACACTAACAACTAAATAAAACAGCAATTGAAAAAAAAATTCTGTGTTTCTGCTTTGCTGCTATTTAACCTTAGGAAACTTTTTCTAAGTGATCCAAACATGAAGAAATCCATGCACTTTTTGTACTCCCAAGCACATTTTCTTCATGTCTAATTGATCAATGGGTGGTCCAGCTACATGATAGCACATTCCACAACAGTCTGGTGGAGAGACAGAACAGGAAGCACATGACCAGACACCTACCATTCACTGTTTTTTATACAATTAATTTCTCTCAGTTGCTGACATACCTCTCATAATGTTTTCCAATAGTTTTCTTTGGAAACCAGTGGGATTTTTTAAAATGACATGGATCTCATCTGAAAACACTTCACTGAAGCATATCTATTTCTAAGAAATGCAGATTGAAATACAAATCTTCCATGAATCTGAGGACAGGAAACATTCCCCTCCTCAAAAAACTTGTTATTCCCACATGATGAGCTACCCACATTCATCCACTTTAAAATTACTGCCAGTAGAAGAATTTCAGTACAGATCTAATTCATCATTAAGAAAATACTCAGTAGGAAAATTATACTATTCACCCAGAAGGGAGGGGTGTCCATAAATGTGTGGGTGTTACATGGAAGTAATCATTATGCTTTGCTTTGTTTCAAGTTACTGGCTTTTAGCCCAGATTTTCTACCCATCTAACTTGTCAAAGTGGCTAATTATCTCGCTGTCATGAGCACTTAATAAACATTAGAATAATTGTTTTCTGCAGAGTGGGTAACCCTGAAATGATGACATACTTTCTTTCCTCCCCCAAGATGAATCCATTACTTATCATTTTGTCCGCTTACATCTGATATCACCATGTAGTTCAAACTACAAGTTTCCAAACCACAGAGTCTGTTCTAGACAGTTTAAAGGCCCAATTCCCTTCTTAATCAAAAAAATTAACTCTGCAGACTGGCTATGCATTGCAAAAATAAGCAGAGTTGGGTTTTTTCTAGAGTCATCTCTATATTTACTGCCCATACATTTGTAGATGTCTCGTCTTCTAATGTGGTGAAGATGAAGGTTACTAAGCTACTCCCATTACAGTAGTTATGCCATAAAAGAACGATGCCAGCATAAGAACATACACAAGAAATCCAGCCTTAAACCCCCACATTCTTCAAACTCTGTCCAATTCTAAAACCACGTACAACCACATTGCTGCTGTCGTTAGGCAGAGATGCTGCTGCACACGGCCACCAGTGCTAAAGTTGTGCCTCACCTCTACCACTCAGGCTTGTCTAGCCTTGGCTTCTGTAGCCCCTCAAAGCTGGGCAGCGGCTGAAGTCGATTATGTCTCACCAGAAGTAATTCCGCCCTCTGAAGCAAAGAGCCAGTGAAGACATCATGCAGTTTTTCCACTTCTGATGATGAACAGCTGAAACTTAGGTTTATGGTGAACTGTGGAATCCCAAGGCCCATGGGAGAGAAAACATGTCCCAAAGTCTCCAGCAGAATGTCTTGGGGAAGAAGACAACTTTATTCCCCTTGCTCACAAGCAAATCAATCTACTTGGGACTGGGAACCAGTTAACAAGGGATAGACGAGGAGGAAAAGAGGGAATAAGACTTAGTTTTCTATCCACCTCCTTTCAGAAACTCATTCACCTCCAAGCAAAAGGTTTAATAGGATAGCAATTTTTTCATGCTTATTATGACAAGTTCAAATGAAATTCCATTTACCTCATTTCCATGTCAAATACTCCTGAACTGCAGGGGAAAGAGGCCAGTTATCTTCCTACCCACCCCAGAAAAAGATCAGGCTCCCTCTTTCTTTTATTTTCTTATTTTTATTTAGGCAATTTCTGTGTTTACACATTGAGCCAAAGATAAGCCAGAAAAGGTTTCTTCTCCCAAAACAGACTTATTTTATTGCACTGGATCACAACAGTGACTGAGAAAACAGAGTTAACAAGAAATCCTGAACCCTTAATTCAAACACATCATGATAAATATTACCAGCATGATATAATCTTTTATTGCTGAACAATTAGAACCAGATATATCCCAATATGATCAGAGTAGCCCTCTGTGGCTCAGAGTTCCTTTGATGTCAATGGAGACCTGCTTTTCAATTAAATCATAAGAAGAGAAACACACATATTTCCACTGCAACTCCCAAGGTAATATCTCATAAATAGTACATAAACTCTCTGTTAAATGCAGAACAGATGAGTTTTAAAATAATGTTACTGATATCATTGAGTCTTTCAGTCAAATTGAGAACTAATGTTGACTTATCATGTGTCACTCTCCATTAATGAAAACTGTGTATGGATATAAAGATTGTGCATGTGATGGGAGAAAAGTGTTCTTTAATGATAGAACTCTTATAAAAATCTAATGACCATTCAGATCTGTAAATTCTTAAAGAGCAAGTTAACAAGAAAAACAATAAATCAATGCACCAACTTTTTTAAATATTGGAACTTAAGAACAGGTTGTTTAAATCTTCTCATTTTGATGCTAATTATGTTTTCATTCTGGGCAACTTCATAGGAGGCATCACTGCATTCAAGGGAAGAAATCTGCTCAGTTTAATTTCCTGCTCTGTAAACTTGAATTGGAACCCAATCACAAAACTGAAGTATTTCTTCCCTGTATAAAAATCAAGCATGAAGATGAGCAAAATGCTGCCATAGTGACAGAAAATCCATCACCGCCATCAGCATAGCAGATATTGTAATCGTTGCCTTGTCAGGAAGCCAGGTGAAAGATGAAACATAAGGAAGATAAAATCAGCTCAGGTGGATGACAGAATTACAAGTGTAGGGTGTAATTGCTTGGGGAAGAAAGGACCATCTCTGATATTAAGCTTCCAGGAGATAAGATGGCAGGTAAGTTAAATCATTACATATTCAATCAGATCAGTCCATCTTGCATCCAAACAAGACTCAGCCATATAAATTCCCAGGACCAAATTGAATATAAACTACTAATAATTTGCTCCTCTTGCTACAGGAAGAAAAGACTGAATGTGTTTTCTCTGAAGCTGAAGATAAAGCTTCGATAATACTGAAAAAACAGTATCTAATCTGTCTCACTCATGCTTGTTTGGAGAAAACTTTCTGATCTGTAAATGAATTATTAACTGGAATATCCTGCTGTCAGATGTGTACCAAACACCTGTAACAGAGTACAAAGGGGAATAACCAAGAAAAAAAGATCAACAGTGGTCCTCACAATTAGCCTTGTACTACTTGTACTTCAGATTTCAAAAATGAAAGCCAACATGACAATCCAGGCTTGCACATTCATTAGTAGAAACAGAGGTTATTATTTCGTAGGGGAATTTTAAGGTAATGTTTGCAATATGGTCTTGGACTCAGCCTGTAATTTCTAATGGTAAATTAGCTCATACTGTGTTGAGATAGCGTGTAGTTGTCCTCACAGCATTTGGAGCTGGTAAAACCCTGACATAGACTAACAATCCTCTATGACCTGGGTCAGAATGCATCTCTATCAAACACTGTAGATATATCTAATGAGAAAATGCATAAGAGATGTATTTATTTCTATTTAAATTTCCAGATAGTATAAGTACAAAGAATGCAGCCAATTTGCATACAAAAAGACTTTAGAATCTGTAATTTACTCAGCTCGTCCCTGATTTGATACTTGGAAAGTCTTTCTTTGATAGAAATTATTTCAAACTTTAAATAAGTTAGAAACTAACTTCAAACTTTTAGAAACAGCAGGACACAAGGTTTTTCTAAATTACCATTAATAATATGATCAACCACAAAAGTTCTATTATAGTTTGTTGAAATACACTATTTCGCTAGAAAGACGAAATAATCCAACAGTGATTGGCTTACATTTTCTCTTCACTTTTTAATGTTCTCTTGTAAATTTTTATCCGGTATGTTACTGCCTGAAAGTAACTGCAAATAGGTGAAAGCTGACAGCAACAGTGGAGTTTTCTCTGCCAGGAGTATACATTAAAAATTAAAAAATTCTTCAAGCATGCTATGTTGTTTTAAATGAGACTCTAAGGCACCACAAGAAGAAACCTTTTATAAATCAAGGGCACACTGTATACAGTAATTCACTTACAGTCCTGAAGAGAGAGATTGTTAAAATCTACTACTCCATTTTTGGCATGAACTGCAAAGAGGCGAGATAGTTTACAAATACAGATTATAAGCACTGTTGCTAAAACTGCCATTCTTGTGATCTCAAGCAAACTCTGAAGTATGTTGCTTCCTTTCTGAAAAGCTTAAACATGTTTCCTCCCCCCCCACACCCTTAGTCTGGACAGTTGAATCATTCTCACAGCAGATAAATCTTTCTGACTGCTGATTATTCTGACGAGGGGAAAAAAAGGCACTTTGTGTGACAGGGTCCCTTTTGTTTCACTGCAGGCACAACAATCTGTTTTCCATTGAACAGAGGTTTTAGTTCTCCCTCCACAACATTTTTCTTTAATTATGATAAAAGACAGTAACTTAATCAGGCATAAATCCTGTTCAAGCAAACACATGAAAATAAAGGGGTTAACTTTGGAGGCAAAAAGTTAGACATGTGACTTCTCAATTACAACTGTAGATAATAAACCACTAAAGCACTGACAAGTGAAAATTTGTTTTTTCCTCAGATTTACACTAGTATCACTAAAGAAATTAATTAAAGAAACCCACAATCATGTTTATTGTGTTTAACAAGCTTGCCTACAATATAGCTATTCAGTTTTAAAATTATCTTGACTATCCAATAGCATAACCATATGTACAGCTGCTCCTAGAAAATAATATTTTTCTTTGTAACATGCCATTTCAGAAACTCTGGAGACTGGCACCTCAATATGCCAAATAAGTTGGTTGCAAATTAGGATGTTGGGAATGATACCAGGAGGGAAAGCCTTCATTCCTTGTCTGACACATGTAATACAGATATACATGAAGATTAGGGCCAGCGTCCTCAGAGTACACTCAGTATTGTCACCCACTGCCAAGTCCAAGAACTGGCACAGCAAACTGCAGCTTTAACTTGGTTTACTTGATGGAAGCAAAATTCATCTGCACAGCTAAACTGCAGCAGGGCCTGTCTCTATTGAAACAGAAGCCACCATCAGCTACTTCACAAGATGCGTATAGACTGCCTGTATTTTAATCCACTCCAATGAAGCAGGTTGAAGCAGGAGTCCACCTCCACTCACGTTCCCAAAGAACTGAATACTGCAATAACCCAAATGACTCACCTCTGAGAATTCTGAAAACATTGGAAGAGGGAGAACATGGTTTCAGCAGAGCAAAGTGAGAGGATACACCAACAGACTTGGTGTGCAGGGGAGCCTAGAAGTAGGGACAGGTAAACAGGAGGTATAAGAAAGACATGGAGTGATAGCATGACAAACTAGGGGGCTAGGACATCTTCAGGAGAAAGGCACAAGGTGTTGCACACAAGGAGGAGACAGCAAGGGAAAGAAATTTGAGAGCTGAAATTTGGAAGTCTCTGGAAACACGTATAGGGTGTACCAAATATATTCTAACGTAATAGACATTGGATCGTTCTGAGCAGAAAAGGACAGAGATAGCTTGTTGGCCCTGAGGACCAATGAAACAGCAGTGGTCATGTCCATGTATCTGCACTTTCTCTTCTCACCCCCAAAGAGGCTGACCACAGCGTAGGAACACGCCTTGCCACATGCCCCTCCTCCACATCATAGTACTGCAGCACCACAGTTAGACCCATAGGCCAAAACCATGGCACAAAACATGCTCCCCAGCAAACTGCAGGCTGGTGTCCAAGCTTCAAACAGATCTTCTTTAGTTTATGCTAAGAATGTAGCCCAAACTGCTGGAGTTCAAAGCTGGTGGATACTGGGGAAAGACAACAGGGACAAAAACTCACCATTGTGGATAACCTAAGGGCACAGGGTGTTCCCTAAATATGGAGGAATGGAAGGCTCAGACACAAAAGCCTTGGTGGACAGAATAAGGGGATTGCACAGGTTTATGCACCAACGACACTGGGCAGACCATGCAAAATACACAAGTGCTTCATTACTCCTATAAGTAGCAGTAAGTGGTGCTAAGTCCACCATCATCACACTGAGATTCCATTTTGAGTCTCTCAAGTCACATCTGGTTTGTAGCTGGTGGCTTCTTTGCTTAACTAGCAGTGAGACAGTTGGAGACTTCAACTCACTATAAAAAAATAGGTTTACTTGTTTACTTAATGACATTTCTGAATAAAACATTCCACACTTAAATTACAGATGTCAAAAGGAGCATAAACCCTTTCGTTGGGTGTGGGGATTTTTTGTGGATTTGTTTATTTGTTTGTTTGGGGTTTTTTTGTTTGGTGGTTTTTGTGTGGTGGTGGGTTTTTTTTTTGTTTGGTTGGTCGGTTGGTTGGGTTTTGGGGTTATTTTTGTTGGTTGGTTGGTTTGGGTTTTTTTTCTCTGACCAGTCTGGAGTGCATTATTTCAGGCACCATGGAGCTGCCTCTGGCTATAGTTAGAGTAGACTTTAAATGAAAGCTGGTGTTGGTCTGCATAATATTTGGTGCACCTGGGGAAAAATATTTATCCAAGCAACAGCCAGATCTGCAGCCACCAAACTTGCTGAGGACTCACTTGTATGATTTTCAATGGAATCTTTGAACACGCTGACAGGTAGTTGTTGCATTTAAGCAGGCTTCTTACCTTTTAGTATCTTTAGAAATGGGAACATGTATTTAGGGTTTGCATATCTTAATACAAATCTTCTATTTTAAAAAGTCCTATACAGACTTACTTGAGTACACCCGTGGGGTTTTTTCCAGCACAAGCATTTGTGATAAAGCATATCAGCTTTGCAATAACTCAACATCCAAATGCTGGATTTTTGGGTGTGTGATGCTGTACAGAATCAAGAACAGAATCAGCATGCTTCCTTATCAGGAAAGCAGAGACTTTAAAATACCAACATTCTTTGTTTATATGGAAAGATTAATATATAAACTAACATACATTCCTATGCGTCCATGCAGTCACAATTTCACCCTGTTCATATTAGTGTGTTCCTGCTCCTAACTATTTAATTATTTGAGGCACTGGGGAAGTTTCAATTAGTACCAACTAAATCTGAACCATTTCAAGTACAGTTCACCATCTATTTTTCTTTCTTGGAGTAAAATAAAATATGACAGCCACTTCAAATACATCCAGAACTAAATTCTAATTTGTTGTCCCTCCCCCCTACATGTTGAAAGAGCTCTCTTTGTAAAAAAACTCTGCTAAAGGAAGTGTCTGTTGCACAAATGCATTTAGTTACCTTCCTAATCCTGAGATAATTAAAATCTGCTAAGGTAATAAGGTACTAAGTCTGTAAACATTTTATTGGAGAAATGCTCTCTGTATTCTGAACAGCATCTACAAAGTTTCCATTGACATGCACAGGGGTTTTTTCCTCATCAAATAAAAGTACTTCTTCTCAACAAGAGCAAAAGTGGAATTGCTGATGGAACCACAATTTATGCAGTAGAGCACAGCTGCCTCAAGCCATGTCAAAAAAGCATCCTCAGCACATCATCAGCACTGCCCTGCTCTTTAGCCACACGCTCCTTGGAGTAATTGCTTTCTGAGAGAACTCAGACTATAAATCACCTCTGACAAATTGAGTTTCATTTTGTCTCCTAAAGTAATAATACCAGAGATGCCACTTAAAATTACATTAAAGAGATTATTTCTTTTTCCCCAGGGAAAATATTGCCTGGACTATGCCAAATGCAGTATACAAGCCATCCTTTCCTACTTTCTGACATGCAATTTATTTTACATCCATAGGCAACCCAAGCTGAAGCACAGGAAAATTGCAATGGACACAGGAAAAGGTGGGCCAATAACATTTCTGCTGTGAAAACCATCACAAAAGCCCACTAAAAACATGCTAAAGTTTCAGGGGACAAATGCAAAAATTAAAGTCATAATTATTTCTGAGGAAATTTGATGCAGGAGCAGGTCCGTTCTGAGATCATCCTAATGAACATAATTTTCCAGAATATGCAGTTTTGGGAATGAAAGACCTTCTAACTCTACCATCTACACTGTTAACAGAAACACATCTTTAGTCCCATAAATTAACGCTTCATAATGAGAATGCAAAATTCGAAGCAAGATTATTTCTTTCAAATTTCAGTTCTAATTTACTAAAATTTGTAAACACTATTAAATTTATGAAAATCCTTTCAGACCAATCCGTCTCAAAGTATTTTATCCATTTATATACAGCCACAGTGATTTATAGAAGCCTAAAATAAGACAAGGGGGCACTTTAAATCTTGGTTCATTTTTTCCAAAGTGAAAATGCTTTGCCAATTAATATTTTTCAAGGTAAGGAAGGTGCAGGGCTAGATATCACGGTGAGAAGTAGAACTATTTTTTCCACCAGTTCAGTGAACTGGCATTACGGAATCAAGGATGAAGGTTTTGCTGCTGAGCGGAATTCCATAAGTCTTTTTCTTCATTTATTATGGGGCAGAACACACTGTGTTCAGTATATGCTTGCTCCAAAATGCAAAGCACTAACTTATTGCTCCTGCTCTTTAGCCTCCTTTAATTTCAGAGTCTGTGAGTAGAAAAATAATTAGTATATTGGCTACTTACATAAAAGTGATATTGCACAGTCCAGAAGTGTAAAGTTAAAAAAAGTGAGGAGATGACAGCAAACAATCTTTGATATCTCACTAGGCTAACAAAGCATTATCAGATTAACACATCAAAGACATGGAAAACTCAGATTTCACCCTCTCTTACCCGTGAGTAGAAACTATTGCACACATATGATTTTGTCTTTTATGGGAATACTGTAGAAAACATTCAGCAGAAAAACTGCAGAAATGATGAGACCTGCCAAGTGAGGGTGACCATTTTCTTCACTATTTCACCACCTTGCTTTACCTCTCAGTTTTGCTTAAAGGCTAGACACCAGACAGGCAGCTTAATCAGTGGCACAACACCCAACAAGCTGATGCAGCCACTTTCTGAGACTTATCCCTGATCAAATCTAACAACAATCACCAACTGGGTGTTTGTACTTGAAACACCAGACCAGATGCATAAAAGTAGTATTTACAATAGACAGATGAAATGCTGCATTTAAAGCAAAAGGGAGTAATGGCTAAAACTGTCAAGCCTGAACCAAAAGTTGCTGAACATTCATTCTCAAGAATAATCAGGAAGGAAATCTTCTTGACCGACCCGAATTTTTAATTCTCCCATCCAACTTCTTACAGTAACTGATTCTGAAAAGAGAACTGTCCAGTGTTAAGTCTGTTTTGCTGTTTCTTAATACAAATTTCTGTCTGCTGCCTTTTCAAATCCTTGGTCAACTGGGAAAGAAATATTACAATTACATTAATCTGGTATTACCCTTATTTGTTGAAAAATTGTTGGATTAGAAGCAGAGAAAGGTTGGTGGGGTTTTCTTTTACTGCCTTAATGATTCATTTGGCATAAGAAAGAAGCCTTGATTGTTGGCAGTGAGGAATGCACTTAGAAATCTCTGACTGGGCCAAAAAAGTCAATTCTAATGCAATAATGGAAAACATAAATACATTGCTCAAAAAAAAAGCAACCAAAGAAAAAAGACTCAAACAAGCCCCACTGACTTAAAGAGTGAATCACATTATCCTCTCTTTTAGAAATTCTTTACATCAATTAAAAAATGAAGACTAACCAACATGCTATCTAAGCCCAGAAAATATGGTTGCGGGGTTTTGTGCGCTTGGGGTATTTTGTTGGGGGTTTTTTCCCCATTGTATTTCTTTTTCCTGAAAATTTTATGCTTTCATTTTAATGTGTATTGCCTGTTCCTTCTCTGTCCATCTTCTGCTTGGAAAATCACAGTCTTACAGTTGCAAAGGTAATATTGCAAAAAACAAATGCACTACTTGCACCCCAAATTCACAGCTGTGATAAAACAGTTATCAGTTAGTCTTAGAAAGTTTACAACTGCTGCCTGCAACCCCACATGGTTACATGGCAGTAAAACTATCATGAACCAAGTCAATTTCCCATAGTTTACAAAAGCCGTGAAAAGATGTGAAATTGGGAGTTCAAGTTACTAAGGAGAAACACCCAAGGAATACAGGCTGGGGACAGTAATTTTTTATCTGTGTGATCTTATCAATATCCTACATGTGCCAGCTACATGTGTTGAGCTGTACAACTTCTTGCTCACCCACGTGGATACTCTCTTTCTCCTGCAATCCCGCTGACAAAAGTAATGTTTACAATTTTGTTAGGACACCATCATCCAACAGAAGCGCCCACATTCATGGAGGAGAAAGTGATGAGGCTGAGAGAAAATAAAAAGTCACCATCTCCCACAACCAGCCTCCAAAAATGTTTTCTTTACCTTCAGACACATACAGTTATTACATGTTGATCTCATTACATACATGACGAAGTCTTTGTATCATGTTGGCATGTCTTCTCAATTATGAACAATGTAGAGGTAAAAATATTCTTATGATCTTCCATGCTTACATGGAAAAATGTGATAGGTAGACATGGTTAGAAGAAAGCAGTTTGATATTTTGAAAAGAAGACTCTGCAAAATTAAGAAAAATAAAAACATTCTAAAACTGCAAACACTCTCAGTGTGCAAAAATCTTATTGAAGCTTTTACAGTGACAGAATCTCTACCTAAAACAAAAAGTTCCATCATGAAAGAAAACAATTTTTTCCAAGTACCTAAACCAAACATACCCAATTAGTTTTGTGTCACCAAAAAAAATTATGTAGATGAACACTGTATGAAAAAACACTGTATGTTTTCACAAAATGGGTTCAAAATCAGGTTGATAAATTTATTTGAGAAAAGATCTTAATATATCATGGTTTATCATGAATATATCATGAAGTCCATGGCAGTTTCAATAAAAGTTTTCAACATAATTTAAATTGTATACATAGAGGATCATAAATATGTTTTTACCTCCCCTTCAAAGAGCATTTAAAACAGAGACACAAATGCTTGTATACTATCATATATACATTGGTATGTCATATATACATACATACATGAAATATACTATCATATATACATTTTGTATACTACCAAGTTTCCAGATCAGACTTCAACTCCTATATCCCAAAAATATTGATTTGTTCACTTTTCAGTTGATATTTGCAACTGCCTGCAAGCTGCAGGAGTTTTAAAAATCCCTTTTCCCAGACCCAGTTAACTTTCTCAAATAGCTTGCAGGCTGTAATAAGAGTTTTCCAGGAATGTACCTTCTAACTCCATTTCCTGTTGTATGTAAAATCCTGCCAAAGGAACATTTCAAAGCAGAATGCAGGATGTAAGTGTATGATGGAAATTATGCTGATGGTTTCCAAAATCATAGAAGGAGTCATACTAATTTAAAAATGAGATGTGAAATTCTTTACTAAAGAAATATGGACTGTAATATTCAAGTGGGTCTAAAAATTAATACTAACAGCATTACAGCCCCTACAGACTCATTTTTAATTTTACATAAAAGGTCGTTAATGAAATAAAGCACAAATGTTCCCGATACTGTTTTCTTCCCATCACTTTGTCCCCTCTAATATTTGGAGTGAAACAAGTTTTGAAGAAACCTCCTTTAAAACACTGCTTTCTGCAGGCTTTGGACAGAGCTGTATTTGGCTGGCCCTCTAATTCACAACTTATTCCCTGTAATAACAACAACTTGTAGCAAAAACACCACAATGCACCAGTCTGCCTGTTCGTGTGGCCCATTAAAGAAGCAGCTCAGAGAACACCTGAAAACTGCATTTCAGTGGCATCACTTGATGAATTACCTGAAGATATCTGAAGATATCTATTCATAAGGAAGATGTGTTAGCCATTCTCCCCCAACAGCAGCTGCATTCTTGGAAATGCCATAATCACTCTACATGAAAAGAGAGCGAGCTTTCGGCCACACATCAGCAGTGAGCAGTACCAGTGCCTGGGGCACAGCTGCCAGCAACAGATTCTGAAACTACAACATTGTCTCTCAACATGGCAGGTGCAGAGCTCAAAAAAATGGCACTGCAACCCTGCAACACGCTGGAGACTCCTTACCTCATAAAATGAAGAAACATGTGGATTTATACAGCAAGGGAAGTAAAATCCTAAGTCCTTGTATTACCAATACAATTTCCTTCTGAAACCCTCAAACTTACAGCGAGAAGGAACACGAATGGGTTGTGTTTGGAAGACTTTTTTCCAAGTGATCATGAGCAGAAAGTCGCATTTAGATACTGGATTCACTGGGACACTACTGAAAGTGAGAAAAAAAGAGTGCAGCAAACAAGTGAATGCAAGGAACTGTTCTATTACAGAGGAACAGACACAGAGCAGTCTTCAAAGTACATAAAAATAGAACAAAAAATTACATGGGCTGACATGAACCTCTTGACTAATTTCTGAAAGCATTAAACTTGACAGAATTGAGTACATTGACTGTCTTAGCTAGTAACAAAATATTCAAAAATACACTTAAGACATCCTGATTTATTTTCTGTTTTTCTCTTTGCCACAGTCTTCTAATTTACACAGAAATACATGTTCTTCCTAGGATGGTTAACTATGCTTCCATATTCAGTGAAAAACACCTGTAGAAATTCTTAATTCTGAACTTAAGCTAAAGTTTGTTTGCAACCCTTTGGAATGATTGGCATTAAATGTGGCCTTTTTAGTAATAAATAAAAATGCTTTAATTTTTTTTATTATTTCTTTTTGGTTTTGGTTATTTTTGGCTTTTTGCTTTGCTTTATGTAGCTGTTACCTGTATTTGAGGAACACTGATATTAAAAAGGAATAATTTGTTAGGGAAAAAATCCTCAGGATAGTTAAAGAATTGAATGCAGATGTCAAATCAAAGGTAACACCTCTATTGTAATCATAGGTCAGTGCTAGTTCTTCTAATTTTGCTATGAAAAGTATGTTTTGAATAATGCTACTCATGGCTTCTTTTAAAGAGACATTTTTTTCTGACAGCTGCTTTCATTTTACTTACAGGAATATTAAAGTCTTTTATTATTACGGAGAACGCATAATTACAAAAAAATTAACATTTGCTTTCAGATGGTCCCCAGATTTCCCCCATCCATCCCCATCATCTCCACTACCATGCTATTTTCGTGTAAGAGGCAAATAAATACTACACCATATAATTTTAAGATAGTTTGAGTTTAAATTATACTAACTTGAAAGCATGTCTTCAAAAAAAAAAAAAAAAGTTATTTTAATCCTGCTGCAATTCTGTTTTCCTTTAGACTTTGAATTGATTAAAACAAAACAATGCTCTGTCCAACTGCATTCTTTTCATGGTTTTCCCATCCTTCCATTATCATCCTAAACTACCATGCTCTTACAATATGGAATTCTTTAATCAGTTCTGACATGCATCTACTTTTTACTTGGCCCAGCCCCAGAAAACATAACTGTGCTCTACTACACATCATTTCTCTCCATAACCTGTTTTCCTTTGGGTAACATACTTCATTTCAAAACCCTAGGCTTCTGTAAGGGTTAAATTAGAGGTTGAATAACTAATGCATAAGCAGAATTCCGATTTCATTCAGAAATACTGCTCTCATTTAATCTGAGTTTTGGCCAAATCAGCTGCAAAATCAAGCTTTGGTCTGCCTCATTAGTTGCTATAGCCTGCTATTGAAATCTTCATTGTTTTTTAAAATACTTAAAGAGTATGTTCCAGGATCTATTATTTTTCAGCATCCTCAACTCTTAAGTGATACCTAAGAAAACAAAATTACAAAATAAATAGATAAAATACAAGTCTAAATATTACTTCTGCTACAAGTATCACCATTTGAGAAGTCAGTTCAACACCACCAGTAGAAAACACACATAATTTTCCAGTACAACACCACTGACAATTCAAAAGATACACATATTTTTCTAATAATGCTAATGTATCATGGAATCACTGAATCACTAAAGTAGGAAAAGACCTTCAAGGTCATTGAGTCCGACTGTTAATCCATCACTAAGTCCACCACTAAACTATGTCCCTAAGTGCCACATCTGCATGTCTTTTAAATACTTCCAGAAATGGTGGCTCACTGGGCAGAAACACATCCTTTCAGAGAGCAAGGCTTCTGCCACTGAAGGGAAAAAAAAAAAAATTTAAAAAAAAAGAAAAAAAAAAGAAGATAAGAAGAAAAAAGAAAAAAGAAAGAAGAAAGAAATCCCATTTCAGAGAAAAGGAATACTTAAAACTATATATAACTTTCCTAGACCAATGGGTTTGAATCAAAATCCATTACAATGAGTCACTCTTCCTCTGACTTTAAATGAAGTGCCAGCAGTTGTAGCAACATACTACATTAAGTGAAATTTTTGGGCTCTGTTTTCCATCCTCCATGCTGAAACCCTGAAAATGAAACTCTAACTTCATGTTAGAACTCACTGTTCTGGAGGAGAATACTGACCATACGCCTGTTTTGTAGACTGAGTTTTCAGAAGGAACAGCAATGTCCTCTTCTGCCATCTCTTCCTCTCTTTCTGGAAAGCTGTTCCTCTGCAGAGGAGACAGCATCCACTAATTCTAATTTAACGATACTATGCTGTTTCATCTCAGTTTAGACACAGTCAAATTGACAAAAATACATCACAATAGCTACAAGACTCAGAGAAAGACTCTAAGGAAAAGATTTTGAAAATACCTGGTCAAAATCAGAACAGCCTTAAACAATTACCTAGGTGTCTGGGGAAAAAAAAAAACTCAACAAAAAATCCCCCAAAAACAAACCTGAAACACCAAAACACAACAAACCAAACACAATGGAATTAAGAATTAAACTTATCAGTTCTTTATGAACTTGTATAGGAGCAGAGTAGGATGTGATCCTGGGCATTATTCCACAAAAACACTCCAGTCTGGAGCACATGAACAATCCATACCTTCAGCTGGTCGCATGCTGAAAATGCAATGGCTGCTGACAGTCATGAATACACATTGTGCTACTAATCCTTTCTTTGCTCTACACCAGAACGTTTTTATGGTTATACTGGGCATCAGATCTATGCAGGAGCTCTGTTTTTTGCAAACAATGCACGTATAATTCTATTTCTGCATAACAATGATTTTAAACATACAGATTCAAAATAATAATAGATTCTTAATCTATCTCAGAAGCAATGCTCATGAAGTAATTTTGTGCTTACAAAAAAAGTGGGTTTAGATTCTACTCCTGCTAACACTCATACAACACTTCCCTCCTGTGATGCAGGGCCAGGGGAAGAAATTTAGTAATTCCCTAATTTAGTAATTCCCTAGTCAATAAAATAAATGTCTCCTACACAGCTGTATTTTGAGTTGTGTTTTTCCAACTATATATGTGTGAATCACTAGAGAAAACTAATTCCTTTTTCCAAAGCTCAAGAGGCTTAGAGCCTCAAGTCCTTAAATCATGTGGCTAATATGCTTAGGGCTGTATTTTGCCTCTGCAACAAAAGATGAAATGCATTAGCCACAGGAAGGAACATGCACATCTTATGAATAATGCAACAGACAGATAAAACTGACACCACACACTGTTGGCAGGGGAGGCAGAAACCCCCTCCAGGCAGCAGCAGGGATGGGAACAAGGAACTCCTGTTTTTGCGTTGCACGTGTCCTTTCTAAAGGTCTTCTTCCTCCTGGATAAAAGATGTCAAGCCACACATGTCCTGTACAGGTGGTGCCTCATTTGCACACTAGACAGAGCAGCTAGCTGAACAAACAGCAACGTTGAGTCACGTCAGACAGCCTGGTCAGGTTGGGACACATTCATTGCTCATGCAGTTTTTGTATACAAGTAAGGAATAGAAGACATGGATCACCATTCCTTACGTGTGCAGCATTACTTGCACTGTGTTCCAAGATAAAGCAACTTCGATATTTGGCAAGCCAAACTTTAGTCTGGTGCCGAATGGAAATCTCTTTTGATCATAGCCTTTCCACATTATGAGTTGCCCTTAAGAAAACAAAGAGAATAAGAGAACTGCTCTTTGCCTTGACAAGTCAATACAAACAATCCTACTTCCAATACTGTTAAACAACTGTAAATACTTAGGAACATAAGAAAACAGGGATTAATTAATTTTCATTTGATTACATAAACAGATCAAGGCACACTTCGATTCTTTTTGTTTGGGAAAATCTTTGATACTTTGTTTGCTTTGTTGTCAAAGATAACATTTTTTCACTGCAGTTAAAGATAAACTTTATGGCTCTTGTTCAGATAAATTATCACAATTTCAAGCCTTATGTTTGACCTTAATCAGTGGGACCAGCCAAGCGACTTAATTGTATAACTTTCTTGAGCCGATTTATGCTAACTTTTTCTACAGGTTTTATATAAAATCAAAGGTCAGTAAAGGCAAGAATTAAGGGTCCATTCTATTTGCTCTGAACTAAATGAAACTTGCTAAAAATTCTGCTTAAAACACCTTCAAAGCAGAGTAAGAAAATTTTTAATTTGAAAGAATGCAAAATATAAAAAAACTAGAGTTTACAATACAATAGGTAATGATCATGGGTTAAAAAAATCAGAAAATCTACCTATATTAAGTTTAAAAAGATTTCGTTGTTCTGCTAAATACTTTCTGTACTACAGTCAGGAATGCAATACGCAGGTTATGAACCCAAGATCATCTTCCCTGTAACATGCTTAAATAGCAGGAAGAGAGTCTGGCCTCAGACTGGCAGTCAGCCTGAATCATCACCAATTCCAAACAACTCTCTTGAAAATAAAATTTGCTTTCAGATTTTGACAAGTTTTTTTTTCCTCATTTTGTAGCCTGTTTTGAAGGGAGGATGATGCTCATCATCTGAAAGCTTAGGTAGACTTTAAAAAGATCCCAGAGGAATAACATGACACATCCTGGCTTGAAGTTTGCATGGTCACCTACATTCTTTTCCCATTTTCAAGTGATACTCAGGAAAATAAAACAAAATTGGATTCATTTAGACCTAATCTTAGAGAAACATTAATCCATTTCATTCCTTCATGACCGTATCAAATTCATCAACAGTGTTCCAAGAGGTGATGGAAGAATCTCATGCTTCAAAAATATCTAGCTCCATGTACATACTGCTCAAACCAAAAATGAGTGAAAGAAAAGTCTGAGCTCCCAGGAGGCAAGCAGTGCTGAATGTCTTCCTCTACGGCTTTCTTTAGAATGCAAGATACTAGGCATCTACACATAAAGACCCTCAAGTGCCCAAAGTCTTCAACTACAAATTGGTAAGTAACAATTTAAAAAATGTATTTCAGTCTGTAAGTCGCAGGGAAACTCCTACCATAGCACGCAGTAAAAACGGTTCAACTCAAGTAAGACCGAGCCTGAAAAACCAATCACATGGTGTCAAAGTAATCTGAGAACCTCAGGAAATGCCAGAGTTGTCAGGCCGCCACCTTCTCAATAACATTTCACCCAAATTAGAAACTGGATACGCTAGGTCACTAGCTGGCAAAACTCCCAGCCTCAAATGATGGCCTGTCAAACAAGAGAGAAGGGCACTCTTCCATCTCCTGCACTACTGACAGGAGAGCCTGACAGTCTCTGGGGAGCAGAATCAGCCCTTCACCACAAAAACACCACAGCGACATATTTTGTTTTCTGTAGAGTACTGCACACCCCAGCAAACACAAGTTCTTCAGAATTCACAAAATGAATTTTCTCTTCAAATTGCCTCACCATTATGGTGGTGGATGACTTGATCTACTGCTATGTAATATATATAATATATATATATATGTAACATATGTAATATCTACTGCTCTGAAACTACCGGTTGCAGCAAGAAGTTCATTAGGAGTAAGGAAGCCTGATTATCATGGTGATAAAAACCTGACAGTAACTCTGTTGTTAAGTATCTCTCAGAAGCTGATCCCTTCATAACAATAAGGGTGAGGGAAGACGGTGGAAAATGGAGCATTAATAAATGGTCAGTCACACTTTTTCTAATTGAACTAGAAAAACAGCTGATTTTAAAAGAAGAGTTCAATGCCGTGTGTCCCTTTGTTCACTTGCTTCCTTTTCCTTCCCAGCTCTGAAGATAGGCCACTTTTACAGGAGCTGCATCCATACATTTTATGATAAACATAGTACCACAGCCGCACAAGGATATCCAATATGACTTTATTTTGGCTGGGTCTTAAATTGTTTATGAGGTCCACAGTGGCAGTGTAAATGCCCCATCCCCAACTCACAGGAGGGAGGTGTGATGTCTCTGCATCATGGGGGATGAATGCTCTGCAGAACGCATTGTGGCTGTGAGCACCTTGAGTCAGCAGAGCACTGAACTTGATGTACATCCTCATTTCTTCCCTGCCCGAGACCCTTTCCAAAAGGAAATAAAATACATAGGACCAGTGCATACCTAATCTCATCCTGACATTGAATCAAAGCACCCTGAGATGCACATCAGGAGACCAGAATGAACGTAGGTATCTGGAAATGTGTTTGCCTGCCATGTACAACAAATCACCATTGAAGACAGCAATGCAAAAGGAACAGGCAACAAAATCATTTGCACTGCTGAATATTCACATAACCTTAACTAGGCTATGGTCTATTTCCACTTACGGAAAATGGGATGTCAAAATTAAGGTGAGACTATAAAGCTTTCTGGAACAGAGATTCTCCTGAAACGCCATTTTGCAGGGACACACTGTTCCCACACACTTCAAGTTAAACATTTACTACACAGCTGAGAGAAATGAAACGCTGGCAGAACTACGGAAAAAAAATCTCAAATTCTTTCCAAAGGTCACATATATGGACTAAATGCCAATCAAACCATTGTTCTGATAAGCAGGAGTGTAAAAATGAGCAGAAAAAAAAAAAAGAGCAAGATCCTCACTCTCCAAAATGAGAAGAAAACCAAACCAAATTTAAAAAAAAAAAGCAAGATCCTCCCCCTCCAAAAAGAAAAGAAAACCAAACCAAAATTAAAAAAAAAAATTTAAAAAAAAAAAGATTAAAAAAAAAAGACGCTCCTTTTCTTAAGGATGGACTACTTCTTGAAATCTATCAAGACAAATCAACTAGAAAACCTATTTTGGGGAATATTTACTAGGATACTTTCCCCAACCAAGCTGAAATTATCACCCTCTGTACAGCAGAAAATGGTTGGAAATAATACCTAGTACAGAATTTCAAAAATTCCATTACTTATGTAGGTTTGGGATTTTTTTTCCTTTCAGATATAAGCATGGTATCTGCTGGAGATTTCACATAAAACAGAATTGATAGAAGTCTGGGACAGGCATATATGCAAGCTTGCATAGCTAATTCTGTTTAATAACAGTAACATGCCAAAAACTCATGAACTATACAAAAGGTTAAATAAAATACTTAACTTATTCTGAAGGCAAAATAATTTATATTAAGTCTCAGTAAAATTACAGAAATGGCCCATGTTCAGGTGTAGTTTTTGGCATGTATAGGTCTGGTTTTGGGATAAACTAACTTCACTGAAGCAGAAGTGGAAGCCAAACCTTTATCTTGCACAAGCTGATTGAAGAGAGAGAAGCACTGGTCTGGCAAACCTAGAAGCTGTGTTTTGATAAGGAAAACCAGGCTGCTGGAGGGGAAGAAGGTGGGGAAAAGTAGAAGGAATTGCATGAAAATGTCATCGGACCAATTCTGCTAGGCAAAATGGAGATTGTAGGTATACATTGACTTTCTACCCCAAGATCACCCATTCATCATCACAGGTACAGCTCTGGAAGAAGGAAATACATCTTCATACAGAACTCTGAAATACATACAGCACCAAAGATTAGGAAAGAAGAAGGAAGAAAATATTAAGCAATGCTTGAAAATTTAGCTCATGAATATCAGTAACAAGGGGTTGGTGGGCATCTTACTGCAGAACAGCCAGCTGCTCCTCTGAGAGGATGGGAGCAAGGCTGGAAAGTGTAGGTAAGAGTTTGTGTTACAGTACTAAAACATGGATCTGAAAATAAGGTAAAGGGGTGCCAAAAGGGGCAGAAGGTTAGTGAAATCCTTGAGGTAGCAGGAGTCAGTGCCTCACAGGCCACCTGGACCCACCCAGGTCACTTTCTCTGCCAGGGGGACCAGGCATCTGTGTAGGCATGGACCAAGGAGGCAGAGTTGGGCACGGGGCTGTGGGCACCCCCACCCTGCCCCAGAGCCAGACACCACTGTCACCTGCTTGAGGAAGGGTGCAATTTGAACAGAAGGTGTTGAGTAGTTGCTGTGAAGACAGCAACACAAACCCAGCCAAACCTTCAGCCTTCCCTTCTCTTTGCAGCACAGACAGCTGGTGCCCCTCCTTGGCCCCCAGGTAACACAGCAGGCACAATTCACCTGCTGCTTCCCCACTAGCTGCTCCCAGCCAGCACCCACAACATGGGGCAGAACAACACCCACCCCTTCAGTCTTTCCAGTCTACACAACACAGACATCAGATTAGCAAATAATCATACATCACACAGATTAACAGATAATCACATATAAATCAGAAATAAACAGAACACTGGCTAAAGGAACTTTTTTTAAATATAGAGAAAGGCTAAAGGAGAAGCATCCAGGCTATGGCAGGCAAATGATCGTCCAAAATTTGAAAAAATATTGTCAAAAATTTGCACCTTCACACAACATGAACAAACCTTTTACCCAGTATTTTCAAAACACTACAACAAACAGAGCTAAGCTTAATTAGCAGTACTGAAAGTTATCTTTACTAAATAAAGTATAAATAAGCTCAGATAGTAGACTACAAGCTTCATCACAACACTTAACTTTCATCTCAGCAAAGGCTGAGTGATTTTATATTTCAAAGACATCTCTTGCCACTCCAATAATTAAATGTGGAGGCCCCTAGAGAGAAATACAGAGAGCCATCCAGGAGACCTTGGAGCCATGAAATAATTTAACTCTTGAAATGTGTTTAAACAATATTTCAGTGTGGAGAAACAGACATCTTTACTGTGCACTACATTCCTGCCATTCCAACCTGTCCACAGGTTCCTGTTCATGTTCTTTTTCCTGTATATACAGAAAGCCTTCTTTCTGGAAATACACATTGCACAGGGAAATTTCAGAGCAAGCTACACTTTCAGATGACATGCTTGAAAGTTTGAATTATTGAAAAAATACTATCCTTTAAGACGGGAAAAAAAAAAAGACCAGGGGCAAGACATAGACCAGATGGTGTGGGAGGAAAATCAAAACAGCACAAGGGTTATTAAATTGCATCCACTTGGAACTATTAACTGGCCAAGAATCAGCAAGACAGGTTTCCAAGTGAGCCTGAATATTGAAGGCTAAAATCCAGGGCCTAGCTGCAAAAGATAATTTCAAAATCAATATCAAAAGAATGACGCTGTAAATACACACACACAAAACAAATATTTTGTGTTTAATTTATGTGCTTGTCAGTTACCACAGTATATTGGAACTGAGCCATGTTTTTCATGGGAGAATATGAATGCTGACTTCTATGCAAAGTAGAATCCTCTACCAAAAATATTCTTCTTGTACAAGGTGTGTCACGACAGGAGTAAAAGCCATTAAAAAATATTTTTAAAAGCATATATATGCCTTTTCCAAAGAAAGATGCAGAACTGTTCAACTTTACACACTGTCTGCTGATCACAGAAAAACAGGAGAAGAAAAGCCTTCTGAAAGGCTGAGGACTAGAGTAATAAACCTGAAAACATTTTCAAATTCTTCAGAGAAACAGAGGAGCTAGGAGGGCATTTACCAAAATTATATTAGGAAAGTACAATGACAGCTCAGATTCTTCAGGACAAGGGCAACTAAAAAGAGCAGTTGCTTAAACAGAACAAGAGTTCTTGAGGCCAGACAACTCTTCTAACAACTCTTTTTCAAATGTAGTTAAAGTATACAAGGCAAAAAATCGTGCATTGCCTGCTAAAGAGAAAGGGCTTAGGTCAGGTATTATGAGTAATTACAGCTATATAACCTCATCTTCAAAGCAAAACAATGAGGATCTCCACTCCCCACTGACTCAGAGTATCATTCCTATTATGCATAGAGAGAGAAATTAAAGTGCTGATGGCAACCTCAGACTCTCTAGGCAGTCCTCATACAATCAAGCATTACAGGTTGAAATTTGACTCATACTTCTTTTAATTCAGCATACAATTCTTGTAGGGTCAGAAATAAAGGAAATATGAAAGATGCTGTAAAGCAGGACTGTCGAGAGAAATGAAAAATGCTTTCATGAAATCTGGTTTTTCTTTGGTGATTTAACTTAAATGGTGGAGTAGTCACAGAAATGTTACCCTGCTTTGAGTGAGGCCGGGATCCCATGAGGAATTGAGGTCCCTTCTAACCCTAATTACCTCAAAATGGTGCATATTTCAACTTCTTTTTTCTATTCAGTGTCTAGCCTAACTAATGTTCAATTATTTTAATTTCCTGTCATTCCTTGCCCTTTTGGATTTGATCATCAGTCCATCTCACAACTAAGCATCAGTCACTTCAGGGGGACCACACTGTAAATCCAGTCTGTCCAGAAAAGCCCCATACATGACCATTGGCTTGGCTGTATATTTGACAGCTCCAGCACTCTCAGAAAAACCTCCCTCAAAAAAAATAGAGGGATCAACCTGAACATAAGCAAACTGCTGTAAATTAAAGCAGATTTATGAGCAAAATTTCCAGTGACACTTGTTCCAGTGAGGTAAGTGGTAAAATCAGTAGGTATCGGACAATACAGTACTAAACTAAGCCATAAAAAAAGATATTTAGGCAAATGAAAATTATCAAACTTCAGAGCAGACTACACTTAATTTATATACACTTCTGCATATACAAAAATAGACACATGTATTAACATGTCTACCAAGATGGCACAAATCAGAGGCACAAAGTAAAATTTTTAAACTTTCTTTCATTTTAACCAGTTTGCCTTCAGAAAGAATCCCTAGCCTAGTAGTAGTCTAAAATATCCCACCTTTCTGATTTACCCTTGGGAAAAAAAAGCCAAAGCAAATAATGAATGGCTATAAACTGCAATCAAGCAATCCAAACAATATCATTCAGCCATCATTTGACTAAAAGTTAATAAGAAGGGAAAACCAAAAGAAAATAAAACCAAGAAATATCTTGAAATCCAATAGGAAGCAATTGCAAAGACATGCAAATGTGCAAGACTAAATAATTTCCTGTATTTTGGTAAGAGTTAAGAGGAATGCTGGTATTTACAACAACTATAACAACTATAATATTTCAAGGGAAGGACAGTTTGCTTGAACACAGACATTTGCTCGAAACATGTTCAAGACCTAGAAACACCATCAGTCAAGTCTAAGACAGTCTAAATTTGTTTAAAAACATCCTCACTGTAACTTCATTGACTGCAACAGCACTGTGCCATTTGACAGCACCTGAAGATGAGCATTACATTTTTTGTACTACTGCCTTGTAGCCAGCATCAGCCTCTGCATTCTACAATCATATAAAAAAGAATAAAGGATGAGGCGCAAAAAAGTAACTGCAGACAAGATGCCCTGGCAGTGTTTGATTTTCCTGCGGTCAACAGTATATTAAAATTCATTTTGAGAAAAGGAACTCTTCAACCACTTCCATTAAAGATGTGTAGTTTCTCCTGTAAAATAAAATGAAAAAAAAAAACCCAAAACCAAGGCCAAATAACAACAACAAAAACAAACAAACCAAAAACCCAACACACAGATATTGTAAGCAAGCTTTTTCTGCAGCAGCAGTGTCTGGATGACATTTTGGCTTTCTAGTCCCAAAAAAACTCTCCACTACTCAGTTTCTTCTTTCAGATGAAATCCCTTCTCCTATGCCTAAAAAAATTTCATGTCTTCTGAGGCCTGGAAGTCTGTCCTCCACAAAAAGACTTGAAAATCTTGCTGTCTACTGAGTGATTGGTGGCATACAGAATAATTACTAAGGGAAATCTAGTAGGTCAAGTACCTTAACTTAATCTCTGTGAAGAAGGAAGATGGAACTGCCATGAAAATAATAATGCTTTGCCAAATTTGCTTTTTTCCCATTCCCCAAATTATTTCAAGGAACTATCACAGGAACTTTCTATTCACGAATATCAATTAGAAAAATACTAATTTTCTCCAAACATATACTAGAAATGTAAGTCACAATGATTCCATAAATCAATTATACAATTGTTCACGTACCTTTTCATATCTTCTAATAAATTCACTTTAGCAAGAGATGATGTTAGATTCAGTCACTTTAGAACAGCTGTTGGTTTCCATCCAAATAATGAAATAGCTAGTTTTCTCCTACACTTTCTGTTTTAAAACCCGACTTTCATATGTCTCTTTACAACTCTGGTTGACAGTAACTTTTTCATTGCACTGCTTTTTCATAAAATGCTGTGAAGTTTTTGCCATTTATGCTGTGTTATCTGTTGCTTCCTTTTAACAAGTAATCATTCAAAACGAACCACAGAAATTAGTCAAAGTTACTTAAATGCAGTAGGGTATACAGTAGTATATGTATGCCAAGATATGTAAATACAGTAAGAGCTTAAATTTTATAGATAGATAGATAGATAGATAGATAGATAGATAGATAGATAGATAGATAGATAGATAGATATAAATGTAAGCAAGCTAGTTACTCAACTACTTGAATCCAAATCAACAAAAGGAATTCTCTTACCTAGAGCTTTTATTTCAGCATTTTCATCTTTTATTTTCTCTTCACAGATTTTTGCCAAGTTTTCCATTAAACATCATATTAAGTAAATGCACAATCATGTCTGGTGCCATGTGTGCATGGACACACTGTACAGAAACTTGCTGACACTAAAACTTCTCTGCCCTCAGCACACTTCACACACCTCCCTTCTGCCTCATTTTTCTCATAAACAAGACCATCTCACTTTCTCATGTAATTTAAAATTTAAATTGTCTTGTTAATTTGTTTGCCTTGGCAACAGGAGATTCAGAAAGTGTTACTGATTCTACAAAACAAGACACCACCATAATCTATGACTGTGTCAGTGAAATGAGACTCACTGTTCCATTTTAGATGCTGAACACTAATGGGTGCAGAGGTAATGCAAAAATGCGTATCTGCAAAGTGAAATGTTTTTCAGTTTGAACTTTACAAAGATATACATGATCGTTTAAGTCTGACATTGTTTTTAAAAACTTTTATTCAGGTAAAAACAATTTGACACTTTATGTTCACAAGATAATATGGTTTCTTACAGAGTTAAAAACTCATTATTACCCCTATCAAAGAGGTGTAAATGCCACCTTAAGTAAGAAACATTAATTGTCTATCTTGTACAAAAGATAAAGACTGCTTCCAGAACAGCACTGCTCCTCATGTAATTCATTATGCCATTACATGAGAGACAAATTAATGCCTTCATCTTTCTGGAAGATAACTGCTTTAGAAGTAAAACAAAATGGAAAATATGCTCATGAGACCAGGTCTTTTAAAGTTCATCCCAGCAGACAGCTGTTTGGGGGAGAAATGGCAGAACAGTCTATAGATTTTTACACAAACAGTTTTGTGGGATCTTAGGTATGAACAAGTCATAGTTCACATACTTCTTTCACCAACCAGTCTCGTGGAGACACCAAAAAGTTTGTCTTTAGGTGGTTCATGTTCACTCATTGTTTTCCAGTTCAACAAAACCTTACAGTAAACTATAAACCATCTTAATAAAAGACCACACATTAATCAGGAAATCAAATCATCATGAAGACTGATTTTCATTCAAACATATAATCATACAAATGAAAACATAAAATAAGAATGGAGACTAAACCAACTATTCTATTCTACACTACACTCTACAAAGGTCTGCCTACCTAGATCAAGCCAGAAATAGGGACTCCATGGAAATGGTTGTCCACGTTAATTAAATGCAAGGAAAGTTAAGTTTCTGAGAATCCAATCAAAACTTTCCTATTTCCACTATTTCTGTGGAGCTGAGGTGGCACTCTAGAGCTAATGAAACACGGCCAATGAGTTAGTGATGTAAGTCACTAATTATTCACTTATTATGTTAGTGCTACTCTATATTTATTGCAAAGTTCAATACATCAAAAATCATGCCTGCTATTAAGTCTGCTGGTACCCAGCTGAAGAGAGAGGGGCTCACATACGATTTTTTCAGTAAACATGAGAGACACAGAGACAAACTACTGCTGCTTCAATAGACATAAATGAAACACCAAACAACGTTACTTTCAAAACTTTTTATGGTGAAGCACTGGTTCATACAGAATTCCTTTTAAAATAACTGCATTTACCTTGAATGTCTGGGAAACACCTAGAACATGAATACTTGTACTGCCTGTACCTTCAAAACTACAGCTATAATCATGTTAAAACACCAACAAAAACTATGCAGAAATGAGGGAAACATCTGCTGATAACACTGTTACATGGCAGACAAAACAATCCCAAGCAAATATCACAAATACCAGCCTCAAATACTTACAAGGATTTAGCACAGTATTTGATAAGCCAGTCAAATGAGCCTTGAGTACCAAAAAACTGACCTCAGGAATATGTTCTTAGTCTTTAGCAGTGTTTTACAGTCTGCATATAATATAAAATATCAACTTGGTTTCTACATCAAAAAATTCCCTTCCTTGGACAGCTACTTACAATATTAATTTATATGAAATGTTTTTTCTATAGCAGAGGTCAAATTACCGAAGTTCTGAGTAGTTCCAGACACTCTACATATTTAGGGGGTTACTAAAAGATTAAAATTGTTGCAGTCAACTTTGACATAATTTGAAGTTGAACTGCTTTATTTGCTAGTTAAATAGCATTTTGCCCCACTCTAGAGACTAAATTCACCACACAGCAGAGAATTCTTACCACTTCATAAATATCTTGTTAACAGCTAAACTGTGACCTAGATAAGACACTTCATCGTGAAACAGAACATTAAATCAACTAAACTTATTTTTGTTAAGGCAGCAAAACAAACTGTAGCCTTTTCAGAAGGGAGGAGAACTGTAATGGTGAAGAGAATAATGACTAATTGTATAAATGAAAGTATTGGCTTTTTTCTCTTGGGACTCAGGAAAGATCCTTTCCAAATTATGGTTTTAAATTAAAGACATTTGGAGGTCTCAAATCTTGTCCCTTTTGGACATATATCCAAATCCCTAAACCACCACATATTTTCTAAAAACTTGGCAGTCTCTGCACAGAAAAGCCCAGGATTGACCCAACTGACTCAGAATTACCAAAGAGAGTGGTTTCATCAGTTCAAAGGGAGAAAGAAAGAAAGCAAGGAGAAAAAGGAAACAGGGAAAAGAAAGGAAAGGGGGGAAAGAAAAGAAAGGTAGAAAAAAAGGAAAGGGGAGGAAGGAAAAAATAAAAAGGGTGAGGGGAAACCAATCCCCGCACTAGGAAAAACACCAAAGAGTAGGGGAAAAACCCGCAAATGGTTTTTATACGTTAAACATGTGCAACAATAAAGGAGGTAATAATTTTCACTATTTCACAACTATGGTTTTGGCATGCAGAAAAACAAAGCATGGTTTTTTCCTAAACAAGCAGAGTCCATTCGTTTTTTTACACTATTAAGGCTCCTGAAGGTTCAGAACACATAGATGATAAAATGGCTTCCTTCACACCTCTATCCACTTTGAGTGTTTCAAATTTGACATGGCATTTGAAATATCCAGCCATTGCAGCAGACACAATTTCACTTCCCTTCCTTTTCCTAAGCAAAGCTTGCTGTACAAGCGTGGTGAAAGACGATGGCCATTCTTACCCCATGCATCCTGAAGAACAAAAATGTAATCAAAGTAGGGCTTTCCTAAACACAGCATGGCAGCCATGGTGGTGGGGCAGCAGCAGAAGTTTCCAGTTCTCTTCCATTCCACACTCATGAGCACACTAAAGTCCCCTACGCTTGCTGTCACACATTCTTACTAATCCCATCTCTACACCCCACAGACATTTCTTTTCCTCATAAACTGGATCACAGGCCAGACCTTCTGCTCAGATATGTCCATCCTCACCAACCTGTTCCCATACCAAAGTTTCCCAGCTTTAGTCTTCTATTTCATGTCAAAGTAAGTACAGGTGCTGATACCAGCAGCTTCTCAAGCAACATGAGTTATGAGGGAGCATGCTAATTGCTCGGTCATAGAAAACCATCTCTTTGGAGACACTTTTCCTGCCTGCTGTTGAGGAACTCTTTTTCCAGACAATCAGGAACAGCCACTGTGGATCACTGAAATACTTTCTATCATTAGGAGGAAACCATGTCTGTGAATTCCTAAGATCTAAAGTGCTACTCAATAGGTGAAGAATTAGTCAGAAAGAAAACATAACAACAAAACACCCAGTGTCACAAGGAAATATGCTGTAGGAAAAAAGATTAAATCAGAAGAACAGAAAAATAAAATTAAGGAAAAGGACAGGATGATGCAAGCCACAGGAAATGAGGAGAACCCTGTAGAGACAATGACAAGTACACCTAGTTATTCTTACATCATTTCTACAGTCTTAAAACCATAACATATTTCACAGAAGTATTAACGCTTAAAAATGAATTTTTATCATATGCTTCCAAAGCTAGAGTAGTTTTAGTTAATTGCCTTGGTCTTGCAACATGCAGCTAGCTACTAACTCAACATGGGACTTCGAAGAGTAAAAAACTAGGAATACATTACCCAATGTGAGATTAAAGGGTACAATTTTAATCCATGAAATTGACACAGACATGATATTAAGAGTCAGAGGGAGAGCTGTCATTTGCCAAGTTTTCTGTGGGCTTTATCTGAACTCAGAAAAAGAAAATCAGTCTCTGAAAACAGGCAGGTGTGAATTCTCTGCCTTTCAAATTGATGAATCTGGTACAATATGAAAATGTACCTTACCAGAGCTATAGAAATCAAAGTTACAGAAAGGCAGGTTGTTCAAGAAGAAGCCGCAGAAACAGAATCTTACACATGTCACAAGGGTTTCTGCTGAGGGAAGTTTAGCTCCTGAGGACCGTAATATGACATCTAAGATGCTGTATGTAATGAGAGCCTGAAGTTGCTAGTGGGGACGGAGCTGGCCCCTATGACATTCTCATAGGTGAAACATGAAATTTTGTGTAGTGGCAAATTACAGCTCCTTAGAAAACCATTAGAGTTAAGTCTCAGTGAACTTGTGGATCTTCACAAATTTCAGTGCTATGGATATCTGCCTTACTGAACTCCACAGGCAACACCAATTTCTTAGGTGTTGCCAACATTCTGGTCTTAGTGAATGGAATCAAACACCATCAAAAAATAGTATGGGGAGGGTGGGAATAAAGATGGGCAATAGAGTGAAGGCAGGCAGAAAGTTTCCTGCTTAAACCATTTCGCTGGTACCAAACAGGGTCTTGGCAACAATTCTTTGTGGAAGATCTGGAGTGGATCAGAACTGGAGCAAGGCCATCCTGCCACAAAACAGTCAGACTTCAAACTGGGAAATAAAAATGTCATCTGGTAAATATAGGAAACAATCATCTTCCTTCAGCTGGTCCTGGTACAGCATGAACTAGAATACACCAGTTTTGGTCAGCACAGTTGAAGAAAGATGTTTTGGAGAAGGTCCAGTAGAGAAGAATGAGCACAACCACGAGATTCAGAAAACATGATGTAAGAGGAAAGGCTGAGAAAACAGTAGTGGTGAAGGGGGTGTTGAAAGGGAGGTATCTACAAGGACACAGGACAACTCTTGAGAAGTATTTGTGTCAAAGTTTGAGGATCTATTTCAGAAGCTACAAAAATAAAATCAAGTACAATTACAAGAGGTAGAGGAATAAATTGTAACAGGAAGTAATGCACTTGGATTGCAATCAAGTGTAAGTTAGCACTAAGTCAGAATGCCTGCCAGCAGAAGTCACTGAATCTCTGCTCCTGTCACCTCTGAGAATAGGCTATGCTAGCTAAAGTTGATTCTGACTTGAAGAACAAATAATCCATCCTCTCAAGGTCTTTTTAGATCCCTTTTCCCCCCAGTCATACTGTGGTTACAGAAGACCTTGATCTTCCTAGAAAATATAACAGAGGTAAAGACACTTGAATATTTCCACAGAGCCTAGCGCCACAGTACTGAGGTTTGATTTTTCTCTATTTCTAGAAATGATCAATCACATGCCAATCTGACTTAGTACAAGTAAATACAACATTATAAGTATTTCACTGATCACTAAGGCCTTGTCTGCAGGAAAAAAGTACTGCCTCTACTTTACTCTTCAGTTTCACACTGAGTTAAGACTTTCTACTAATTGCCTCTGTAGACATAGTAAGTGTTCAGCAAATGTGAGATAACATTTTCCAGGCTTTGTAATTCTCAAAATATGCTATAAATTAACACCTTTGTTTTTGCAGTCATTTCCTGCATAAACACATCATCCTAAAGTTCCAGAATCAAAGCTGCTCCTTATTTTAAATTTGGACTTCGGATTACAGACCGGTATAATTTCTGAAACCTGTCTTTCCTAACTCTGCATGCTCTTGTCATTGACAAGCATCATCCTCGTCAAAGCATTTTTTGCATGTGATATGTTCTTAAATAAAACACTAGTAAAAAGAAGAATATTTTTCTCAAGAGCAACATTATCCAAACGCTCACTAGACAAAAAATTTGAAAGAAACATGGTTGAGTTTTTTCTGCTACTTTGAAAACCACAGTATCATGGCCTTTGTAACAGTTTCTCTACTCTGTTAGAGAGGAGATTTCTGAATCATATTTCTATACTGACACAGAGAGAAAAAGATAAATGTGAGATCAGCTTTAGAAAAACAGGTTGAATTACTATCCATAATTTCAGATATAAACATCCAAATTCACTGAGTTTGCAAAACCGAGTATAGAGAACAGACTCACCCTTTCAAGGTATTTATTAAGTACTGCTTCTGGTCTGGCTGGAAATACTTTCTACAAAAAATCAGTTTGTTGTATTAAATTGTTTCCAGGCAGAGCTATGAAGCAGAGTTATTTTTAAAATTAAAACAACAACAGATATGTTTTTCTCATGTAGGTTTGGTTCAGATCCTGTTCAAGATTGCAATTTTATCTACATATTACCACTTCTCTCCTTGTAAGGTATTCTGGTCTACCATGAAAGGAGTCATCATTAACCATTTATAACTACATTTACCATATTATAACTACAATTTTTAAAACATTTTTTATGTTTAAGCTCATTCTTCAACTACCAAGTTCCTAGGGTACCATAAATTATTTTAATTTCCCACTCCCCAATAAAGAAAATTCTTATATGTAGGTAAGTCTCTGGTTTCCCTGTCATAGGCTCCTCCCCTTTTTTCTTTTCAACTTGATGAAAGAAATGTTTCACATCTACTCAAAAGAAGCATGATTTGTATTTCTCCACAGGAAGCTGTAAGATTTAGAAGAGTAATTATTGATAGATGCTACAGGACCCTTGGTGTTTTCAACTTACAGAATATTCAGAAAGCTTTGATAGATCTTTAGAATCTTCACAAAACTTGCATTCTGTCCATTTCCTTGTTTATTGTACTGAGAAGACTCCCTTGTTTTATTAAGGTATTTGATTTCAAAGATCATTTATTTTTACCTACAATGAGGTGGAAAAACTCAGTGGACTCCTTAAATGGAGCTTAAGTAACAACTGCTGAAGATCCAACAGTTCTAACACAAAGACAAATGGCTAAGACAATTTGTGGTGAGAATCTGACAATTAATCAAACACCTGTTTGCAGACTGGACTTTTGAGGCGGATGAGAATTTTCATATTTAAACTGCACAGGTTCATCTTCACTCTACAGAATCCAAACCTTAGACAGTCATCAAATACAATAATATTGTGGGAGTGTCTCTACATTTTCTAGCCCACAAAACTATGTTAATATTTTTGCATATCTGATTTTCTCTCTTCAAGAATACAGTCCAATGGCAATTTAAGCTGCTTTGCCAGGGCTTCCATGTGCTCCTCCTCCCAGCTATCTATCTTCTCTTCCCCACACCATTGCTGGTGGTCCATGGTACTGGAGGTAAGGCAATTCTGGGAGCCAGGCCAGAACAGAGTTGGATTCTGCAGGGTTAATTTTTGTCCAGTCAGCTCTCTCATATACAGTTCCATAGTTTTGCATTAGTTGACAAATATACGCCAGGGCAGCACATGTCAAGAGGACAATTTATTTCTGAAATAAAATCTGAAAAACAGCACATATTTAGAATCAGAACAGAACCATTAATGCCTGAAATAAAAGAGTACAGATGATATTATATTTGGGCTCTCTGTCTGCAGCCTTCACTTGCCTATTTATGTTTTTGGATTTTTAAGAAGGGATAAATTTTATTATATAAAGAAACATTGCTGCAATCTTACTAGCTCTAGTATTATTATTGGGTTTATCTATAAAAAAATTCTGCTGTGTCACTTTTCTAAACCAGAAAGAAGCCCAGCAAAACCATTACTTATCTTCCAGAATACATGCTCTCTCATTTTAAGGATAAAAAAATCTCAGCATTCTCTTTACATCCTATAACTTCTTCCTAAATTTTACAATGATGAACGACACAGAAAATTTTATACACTGTTGAGGCATCTTAAGCTTTCAAGCAGTTTTATTTATTATTAGTTCATACAAGAGATTGACAGAACCTACTTTAAAGTTACTCAGCTGCAGTAGTCCAAGACTATCAAGTAACACTATTTTTCTTTTTTTTTTCCCCATTTACTCATTTTCTGACCTTGCTCTATTCAAAAACACTTTTGATGCACTCACGGGAGTAATTTCTCATGCAAATCCAGGCAAACTGAATTAATGTTTCTAGAACAGTCCTTCTTGGCTTTTTTCTCCCAGAGACATTCTTATACAAGACCTTTGTTTGTTCTGCCTCCAAAGAGAAGAACAAACAAGCAAGGTCCCACAACATCTTCATCTGATCCAAGGTGGCATTGCTGAGTCTCAGACCTCCTGTCCCTCAATGTGCAATCCCCTCTGCCAGCACTGGCTGTCCCACAGACAATTACATTTTTATCATACCACTCTCACATGGACATGCTGTACCAGTTCCAGATTATTATATCTTTATTTATTAAGTATACATATGCACAACCAAGTTAGAGATACAACACCCATCTATTCTGTTGTAGACATGGAAGAAAGCAATCTTCTCCATTTGTGCAGTAGCCTTCCACTCTCATTAGTCTGTCTTTGGTAGAGCTCTGTGATTCCTCTTTTAGACTAATATACAATAAATTTTTGTTTGTTTGTTCGCTTGTTTAAAATTCATTTGACTTAGGAGAGTTATTCTGAATAGTAATAATTAAGTTTATTATTTTCAACCCTAATTTTTATACCTAAAGACACAGGAATAGAATTCTTCCTGTCTTTTATGGTACATTATCTGTTCTCTATCTACACAATAATTAAATATGTGACTGTGTTATTGCTTTGCTGAAGAATTAATCCATTGATAGCTTCATTTACAATTCAACTAGACAGCTGTGTAGATTGTTTTGAAAAGTAAGCCTTCAGAATTCTAGAACTCTTACAGAATGTACCACTTCTTTATACAACCAGTCAAGTCATTCTTCTTATCTGGACAATACCATGGAGGAAAAAAATAATGTTAATGTGTTAAACTGTGAAAAGCAAGGAAAACCATTTTTAGAAATTACTTCACCTTGAAAACATACTTACCAGATGAACTGTTAAATGAACACCCTAGAGCAGTTCTGATGAAGAAAAGTGGCAAGTGATGAAGACAAGTAACCTGGAGTTACAGAATTAAATGTTTATGCTGTTCATATAAAAGGAAGTCCAACAAAGCAATTACAAGACAGAAATCTAAGTTCAGTAGAGGTTTCACAGGTATGACAATATATACATGGGATATTTTTGTTCATAAAAAAATACTGAATCTGTTTGTTGCTGTCTTAATAAAATCACATCTGAATAGAAATTTCAAATCCAAAAGGTATGTTAGACATGTCTCCCACGTGAAATTGATGGACTGCTCAGGATCAAAATGCCAAATGGGGATACAATCTAATTTCCTGATTCAGCTACTCACACCTTAAAACCAAACTCTGACAAACTGTGATCCCCAGTATTTCCCCGTTCATTTCACATTGCTGTTCCTGCAAGCTGTACCCAGACAAAATATCTTCTTTCTGCTTCAGCAAAAATCATTACAGTGGAAGGAAAAAATGCCTTATCTCTTGTGCTAATTCTCTGTCCATGTATTCTTTCACTTTTTTCTCTATGACTACTTTCCAGCAGAGCCAGTTTGCTGATTTAAGTAAATAAACTAGGAGCTTCAGGTGTCTGTGAAACTACACCCTGACCAACCACACAGCCTTTGGGAGAGCCATTAATGATCTCTGCTCTAGACTCAGAGGGACAGGCACATGAAACCACACTCATTCTTCAAATACCTTCTACAGAACCAGTAATACTGTGATACCCTTCCACTCCCTCAGCTACTCTCCTTCACTTGCCTTCAAAGACAGACACACATTACAGGAAAACCAGGAGGCATCAATAGATATGAGGGCTAGTTCAATCAGCACAGGGGAGCATGTTCTCTTTGCTTCGTGAAGCAGCACACACTACTGACACATGTCCACAATGGATCATGGAGATACACACAGACTGATTCAACACCAGCTCAGAAGGGTGGAACTGTATGTAGGATACCCACACCAGGTCTTAAGTGTTGGTGGATTTCACCTATTTATGCCCATTATAAAAAGAGTGCACTACTTGGTGAAATGTATTTCTATAGTGATTTCTTGTTCTCACTGATACCACAATGCAGATTTGTTTGTGTTCTTAAAAGAAAGCTTTTGTCCACTGCCATCTAAAACACAAAGTCACAATTTATAGCTAAGAAATCACCTTTTGACTTTTTGAGAAGTGTACTTTATGGCCTGGAAAGTCATGTACCGCCATTTTTAGTTTTAAAAAAAGATCACCAGCTGGCATCACTTGGAAGAGGAAGTCCTTTCCCAAGCTGGCTGAGGAGAACAAACAGATGTCAAGAGAAGAAGCTTGGTTGTGAGTCAAGTCTGTGGAAAACATCAGCAAAACTATCTAGCAGGATGCTGCAAGTGAATATTGGTGTATGGCAAAGTCCCAGAAAAAGTAAATGCAAGAAGCCAGTGAGGGATAGTTCACTACTTACGAGTTTAGCAAAAAGCCAAGAGAAAATACAATAATTTAAGAAAAATCCATGTTTGTCCCTAATGATTACTAGAAATGCTGTAGTAGTCTTTAGCAGAGTAACAACTAAAAGCAGGATTAACAAACAATGCATCTTCTTTCAGTGCAACAAAATCCTGTCGTTCCTTTTCTTTGAAGCGTTAACTACTTTGTAGTCACTGGATTAGAAGACTTGAGTGCTTGCATGCTTTCCAGACATGCTGAGCCTAATGACAACTTCCTTTATAAAGCAACAGCCTCACAATGAATAAACAAACTTAAATAGCAAACCATTCTTTGCACAGAGAACACAGTGACAGATGCTATAAATTAGATGGAATACTGTAAGTAGCATTTCTTCCTTCTGAGCAACCACACAAGGCAACAGAGAACATCTATAGAAAGAGTTATTATTTTTTAAAAAATGAAAGTTTGCTTAGTATTTTTCTTCGTCTGCGATGTTAAAAAAAAAATACGAAGAGACCTTTAAAATAAATACTCTCAATCAGAAGTATGATTAAAAGCTTGAGATGCTGACTGCTTCTAAAAGACATTTTTATTGAATATAAAATAGGAATTCAAGACTCAGAAAATAAGCCATGAAAAGGACTCCACAAGTCCTTTAATTAGTGGTCAAACATATTCCCATGTCAGTGACAGTTCTGAAAGCTATTCACACCTTAGACAAAGTGCAGTGAGTTTAGAAAAAAGATCAGCTTTTCTGCAAACAACTGAAAACTCACTAAACAGGATTACTTTGCTTCATCTCTCATCTGTTGTCTTCTTCCAGAATCTTGCATTTCTATGCTGTTTACAGCAACAAAGTGATTAAAGAAAAAAGTGCAATTCCATTACAAATGCTTAATTTAATCAAGACACTCAAGGGGAAGAAAAATTCAATGCCAACTCTTGACCCAATGATAAACTTTGTCACTAAACTATTTTAACAACTTAATTAATGCTAGAAAGGGTTTGATTAAGATTTGGCCTAAAAATAGTTAATGTGGTCAATATCATTTATTAAAAGCTATCTGAAAACTCCTTGTACTCAAAGATGTAGTGACTTTTATCAGATGACCTGTGTATAATTTCCAGAGCTGAATCTCTTTTATTAAAGTCAGGACGGAGCTATAGCTAAGTCTTATGCCAATTTTGAGATTTAAGTATTTTATAACTTTTTGTAGTTAGGCATTTAAAGACATTCAGAAGTAATCCGTGCTTGTATTAATTTCTCCACAAACATTGTACTCTCAGAAATTACAGAGGTTTTTTTCTTTATGAAGTTAGGTAGAAGTTTACAAACCTCTACCTTCAGAAGAGCTTTCAAAATCACAGCCATGAGTTACCATTATGTTTTCATTCCCAGACATTCTGTTGACAGAATTGTTGTGGGTTGTTGTTTTTTTTTTTAAACACTGCATTCTGCATACTTCTCAAGTCACGTGACCATGAATTTCCAGTTAATTAAACGTCCTTTCCTATTTAATGGCAAGGGGGCAAAAGTCTGTAAGATGAGTCCATTGTGCATCACCATTTTCAACAAACGACCATCCTCACTGCTGTTGCCTCTCACCTGGCCATATTCTAAAAGTGAACACTGGAAAGGCTGAAATAACATTTTCAAAAATAAACCTTTAAGTGAAATGTAGAATAACAAGTACTGTGTTTACCATTAAGCAAATCTAATTAAACAGAAGAATACCCCTTAACAATAGAAGTACACAAGTATTTATTGCTGTGATTATGGGCTCTCAACCACTGTGCCGCTTATTCACAGAAGAAAATGGAGCCTCAAACTTCATGCCTATCGAAGTAGAGTGAATCCACACTTTCTACAGGTGGCTGAGGCGATTATCACGAGCCTGTTTATGGGGCAGAGCTAAAAAAAAAGGATAAGCCCCAAANAAAGGAAGGAAGGAAGAAAGGGAAGGAGCTCACGGGACACAGCGTGCACCTCCCTCCCGCTGCGCTCGGAAAACAGATCGAGCTGGTCAGGGTGAAGGGAATAAAGCGGGGCTGGGGACAGACAATCCGGCATCTCCTCTCAGAACTGTCAGAGGAGGACCGCCGTCCTCCCTGCGGCCCCGGGGGATCGCCGGAGCACAGGACCCCGCAGGAGGGGCACAGCAGCCGAGCAACCTCTTCAAAGGGAGCAATAAAGGCTCTAGGAAAAATAAACGCGACGGGAACTGACCCCAAATCCGCGAGCTGTAACATGCCCGCCTCCTGCTCTCGCCCCGGAAAGCTCTCAGACCTCTAGCTTTCTGCTGACCCTCTCCCTTCATGGTAAGGCAACAAATGGC